>JAXDDW010000102.1:1510000-1517500 GCA_034670385.1 Hoplostethus mediterraneus
ATATATATATATATATATATATATATATATATATGTGTGTGTAAGACCATGTCAGCTGTCAGATACAGTTAAAAATGTGGCAATAGAAAAAATAGATTTATGTAGTACAAAGAAAATGTGAGCTTCAGGTTGGCTAGTTGTCTCTTCTGTTGCAGCCCATATTTGACATTTAGACTGGTGTATTTCTACATACTAATCTTGGCTAGTGCAGTTTTAACCTTCATAGATATTGTCCTTAATACATTACCAGTGTCAAAAAATAAATATTTTTTTCAAAAAGTCAACTTTTAGAGATGAGTGTTAGTGTTTCCTCTTGACACCCATGCTGTTTCCACATTTTGCAAATCACTAAAAATGGTTTGCCATGGTCTTGGGGTCATGAACATTTTTTTAATATGTGTAGACAACATCACTGATGAATTGCAGTAAAAAAGGCAAACATGCACAAATAAGGGACATTTGAAAACTTGAACCTGGGCCTGGCTAAGGATCCTATCTCATTCTATCACCATCCCTCTACGTCTGTGTCTGTTTCCCACTGTGTGTCCATTCACCCATTCCTCCCTCCCTCCATTCGTCCATTCATCTATCCTTCCCTCCACCCGCCGATCCGTCCATCCCTCCATCTATCCGTGCCTTATGCTTGTCAGTGGTGATAGATGTGCGTGTGATGAGACGTCTATATTGTCTCTGTTGAATTAACTAGCCGTGACAGAGAGGGTCAAGGGGAAAATGACAAGCTTTCTTTCCTTCATACCTTCTATCGCTTTCCTTTAATCTTCGATCCCTCTCTCTGATTCTGGCCTCCTCTGCAGCCGCCATTTTGCTTCCCTTCATGGAAGAATTTGGTTTAATATGGTAATCCTCGTGTTGCCTGTTTGTTTTATTTTTTTGCCATCGCTGTGGTGTTTCTCACTGCTCTTCACCTGTCAATCAAACAGTCTGTCTAGCAATGTGACGTCTTTCTCCTTGGATTTTCTGTTGATGGAGTTTGAGTTCTGTAGGTGGCGCTCTTTTCTTTGTCTGTTCAGCCTCGGTGGCTATCGCTGCTCATGCTAACTACCCAGTTCTTCTTCTTCTGTTAATTACAAGCAAACCACTGTTGCTGCTGCCGAAAACGTAACACGCATCACTTCCTGTGCGCCAGAGGATCTTTCGTCTTTAGAACAGCAAATGTAAACACTGTCACGAGCTGGCTATACGTTGGATCACCATTGTGTTACATCGTTTGGTGATAGAGACTCGACAGATGACATTTATTCATGTGAAAATGCCACAGATGATTACTTTACGTCCATTAGGGACCCAACGTAGTGGCAGTAACACCTGAACACAGTGGATTCCACATTCACATTGTTTTGAAATGGCCTTAAACAGTTACTCAACTCTGTTTGCATCAGTTGTGGAACACACCAGCCACTGTGGCCAGAGGAAGACAACGATGGTGTGTGTGTGTGTGTGTGTGTGTGTGTGTGTGTGTGTGTGTGTGTGTGTGTGTGTGTGTGTGTGTGTGTGTGTGTGTGTGTGTGTGTGTGTGTGTGTGTGTGTGTGTGTGTGTGTGTGTGTGTGTGTGTGTGTGTGGTGGGAAAGAATAGAAGAATCGTTGATGTGCTTGACTTGTCTCATGACTCTTAAATCCTGACCTGGTCAGGTGTCAAAAGCTATTAAAGCACTATATGCATATACTCCCCTTGCCCACGGCAAAATTACTGCACTTTACACCACACCTCGCTGCCAATGTGTAACTGCTGCAAACAGGCCCAGGCTTCTGTAATTCATTCATTCATTTCTCCCTTCTGGAAAGTGATATTTCATATTCTCTCTAAGGCCATCAATAAGCCTCAGGAGGCCTCAGCCGTCCTACCTTCACATGCAGTTGTAACTCAGGATATCAATCTGAATAAAGACAAATGTGATCTCCTGCTCTATAATGGCTGGGCCTGATAGATAGACGGGGTGCTCTCCGCCAACATGGAAGCTCTGGAAAAGAGATGTGATGCAGCTTCTGGACAGAACATAGAAACAAACTAGAAATGCTCTGCGCTCGCCCAGTATAGCAGTGAACTACCATGTCTGGTTTGCGTTGTTCATTGGTTCATACATAAAGCTGTTCACAATGCACACTTCTTAGGGGAATTCTGGTACCAGCCCCGCATAAGGGAAAACCAGTGTGCACCCGTACTCCAGGCAGTACGGTAGAAGTCACACAAGCATGAGCCAGTTCTTGATTGGTGCACGCGACAGTCACATACCAGGAAGTAGCTTGTTGATTTTCTAACTATAGTGGCTTAGTCATTGCAGGAATTAGTTACAACAACACTGTACTACCACAACACTTTGGTGTTAACAGGTGAAGTTTTTTCACTCAGTACAATCATGCAGTTATGTCCAGCCTCTCCCCGTCGGTCTTTCCATTTCCTTCATAAATCAAATAATTTAATCGCTCAAAATATACAAGCAGCTTCTAAAGCAATGCAAATTAATTCAGTGTAAACATTGTTAACAAATGTTTTGCAACTACTTTGCCAATATGTCTTGATAGAGTTGTAAGATCAACCATCACAGCAAACCTCACTTGACTCATCAGTTAGGTAACGAAGCAGTACATTTGTACCGATAATCAAAACTCATACTGCGAAAATGATCAAATTATATTTCAATAAATGTGGTTAGACTACAAACTCAAGACTAAAAAATGTTTTCAAATGAGGATGCAGGGGCACCGACATAGCAAGTGCTCGAGAATATTTCTGATATTCTATCATGTATAAGAGTTAATGGACACAAATCTAAAGTGATGGTGGTGAACGAGCGTTAGAGGTGGAATGACATTCTCTCTCAGGAGACAGCTGGAAAATAACATTGTTTGAGATGAGAGAGAGAGAGAGAGAGAGAGTTGAAGGCAAAGAGATGGGAAAAGAGACAGAGAAAGAGGAGAAAGGAAAGAAGAGAGAAAGAAAGGTTGAGAGATAAATGGGAGGAAATGAGGAAAGAGAGGGAGAAAGAGAGTGAGATAAAATCCATTTTCTCTGCAGGAATAGGGACCTCAGTAGGGGGAGAGGACACGCTGGGACAGTCTTAGACCCTCTATACACCCACAGCGATGGGACACACACACACACACACACACACACACACACACACAACACTTAGGAGAAATTGAGACACACAGCCAGCGGTCTCAGTTTACTTTTGAGGTTCTACTGCTGTGAGAAAGACTTTCTACCAAACCTCTACACGGCAGTACTCCAACTTATCTTCAAGAGTCAGGCAGAGAGGGAATCAAAATGTGGACGTGGACACAGACGGAAGAAAATGAAGAAAGAAGAGAGGACCAAGTGATGGAAAGAGAAGAGAATAGCAACGAGTGGTAGATGGTAAACAAGGCAATGAGAGAGAGCGGTGAGAGAGAGAGTGTCGCCCCTGACTTCAGTTCAACACATACCAATGGTTGGAAATAATACATGTTCCCCGCCGGACTGACTAGCAGGCTGGTGGGATAGAGGGCTTGCTGATTGGCTGGCTGGGTGGCTGATGGGCCAATTAACTGGCTGAGTGGGTGGTAGTATGGTTGGCTAGCTTGCTAGTTGTCTGGGTGGGTGGCTGGTTGGCTACTTGGGTGGTGGGCTGGGGTGCTGGTTTGTTAGCTGGCTGGTTGGTTGGCTGATTTGCTAGTTGGCTGACTGGGCAACTTGGTGGTTGACTTGCAGACCAGTTTACATCCTTGTTGGTTTTCCTCAGGAGTCAACCAGCAACCTTGTGTCCTGCTTATTGACAAACTGTTGTTTTTCTACTTGAGATCCCAACATCATCTCATAGACCAACAAACACTTTTTTTTTTCCATTTGCAATTGTTGATGAAGTCAAATGAAAGGCTGAATCTTATTTCCTATACATGTATGTCTCTCTAGCTCTCTCAGTCAGCCGCCACCCTGCGGTATTTCTAGTAAACTCAACCACCTGTCTCTCTTTGCTTTAGAGGATGAATCTGCTCTCTACACACTCACTTACTCTCTCTCTCACACACACACACACACACATGGTCACCAGGGTGGTTTCTATCTCCAGCCAGCCAAGTGTTTAACCTTCATCAGATTAACAGACACCGAGTGAGAGATAAAGACAGCGAGGGGAGAGAGAACGAGTTGGGATACAGAGCAAAAGAGTAAAACTGAGCGAGAGACCGAGAGAGAGAAGACACGAGACACGAGGAAACAGTAAGTGAGAACGAAATAGACGGAGAGGGAAAGCGAGGGACAGCGGCCCGCGGACAGAGAGAAAGAGGGGTCATTTCAAGTTTCATTGGCAGCCCTCTGTCTTGGCAGCCATTGAGTCGCTGCCACTCTGTTGCCAATGTGGGCCCAACTTGTGCCAATGCGTGCCACCCCTTGCCAGTCTTCTGAAATAATAAGCCTTGCCTTTGGTGCTTTGGTGTTCAAGGCGGTTTTAAGTTGCTCTGAACCACTGATCTGACTGGGGAGAGATATGGAGGAAAGGACTGGGAGATGGGAAGGTAGAGGAGGAGGAGGAGTGAAAAGTGGTGTAGGAGGAGAGGAAAGGCGGCAATGGAATTAACACAGAATATTTTACTTTTTTGGTGAAGGAGTAGCTCACCCCAAAATGAAAATTCAGTTATTATCTACTCACCTCCCTGTCAGCTGAAACTCCATTTAAGTTCGTAGGACCAACAAACACATAGAGTTCATAGTCCCCATAAAATGTCCATCACTTTTCTCCAAACATCACGTGCAGCATAATCCAAGTGTTTTGTAGCCGACTGATAGCACTGCGGGTCCAAAAGTCCAATATTTATCTCATTATTTCCCAGATTCTCCTCACTGACAATGCCCTGGCACCCTACAGTAGCACCAGAGCCAGAGCACGTCATGCTAGCACATACACAGTTTTAAATACTGACCTGGGGATAAATGCACTCAATGCGACACATTCGCAAAGTAATACACACACACACACACACACACACACACACACACACACACACACACAGAGGAGTCACCTTGGCCGGTTAGTCTTTCCAGAGCAGATGCTGCCTGTCGCACACACACTTACACACACATTGGCTTTCACACTGCGTAACCCCTGCTCAGCAGAGAAAGAAACCCCACGGTCTGCTCTCCACTCATCATTCAGCTCTGGAAGGCGGAAAGGTAAACAAAAATGGACGTTCACTGATTTGACATTGTTACTTTTTTCGTAACCTTCACATTTTCAATACTCTTGTGATGGATGGACTCTGGGAGATCACACAGTTATCAACATTTACAGTAGTATTCACAAACAGATATGTCGAGCTGATCCAATAACAAACATCTCCATTTTGTTGGCATTGAGGAATTTAGACACACCTGTAAATGTAAGAATTGGTAAAGGTCATTTGGTTTAACGGGTACATAAAGTTGAGTATCGTCGGCGTAGCAATGAAAATGAATGCCACATTTGCAGATAATTTCAAGAAAGAAAGAAAGAAGCAAACTGTAATTCTGAAGGACTTCAGGATCAAGGTTTGGTTTTCTGAGTAATGGCTTTATCACAGCTGTAAAAGCAGAGGGCACAGTGCCAGTGGAGACAAATTGATAATGATAAGCTGCTACTACTACTACAAAATAAAAGGCAGGAATGCCACGGACCAAAACAAGGTCAAGGGTGTAGCTGCTATGACGGGTGGGTTCATGTACAAATTGAGTAAGGCCAAAGGCATCAATAAGTGCTGAGAGTGCCTTACTGAGAGCATCAGAGGTGTTTAGGTGAACGTTGAAATCATCGATGATAAGCGCGCTATCACCACTAGGTCCGTGATGAAGAGTAGGGCCCAGGGCTCTGCAGGGAAGCTAGCGGCGAGGCTAAGCTAGTGGGAGAGTAGCGTTAGCTGAGCTGCCGGGTAGCACCCAAGCAAATCAAAACAACCAGGGGCAAGACAGGGTATCCAAGCTAGACCTTATATTCACAACCTGGAAATGAAGGTGTCTAGTAATAAGTAAAGAATCTAGACCTTGACCTTTTGTTGATACACCAGGCAGCAGCACAGGAAGACTTCCTCTTGATCACCGGAATAGAGAATCGATAAATCACCTTTTTTGGATGTGCGAGCCACATGGGAGTTGGTGTGGTTAGATAGAGAGACCTCATTTAAGTGTAAAAATCAATCTATGCTCTTTAATTGCATCGATCAACAAGACCTGATTGAGAGTGACCTAATATTTTAAGCCTCAGGCACTCAATACCACTGACGTTATTGGACGGAGGCGCAACCGCAAAGGTATGTTTCAATTAGATTACACCGATTAATGCTAGATGGTTGTAGGGGGATGATAAGAGGTGGCGATGGAGGGATGCGGTATTAACTGGTAATGTCAGGCTTTTCAGATCAGAAGTGCTATTGGTCAGATTCACATGGATGAGATTATTCTGGTTAATCTTAATTAGAGGAGGAAAAGGATTTACTGTGGCGAGGGAGGGACACAGTTTCGATCCAATAAGTTTTACTATCTGAACTAATAACGTCGTACCTTCTCCCATTGATCCATGTTGACTGTTTTAGTGGGACAAGATGTCACCCCTAAAATGTGATTGACACACACTATTTTAGAGTATGAACAGTATAGGACAGTATTTTTTCCAGCGGGAGTTGAAACCCCTACCTTGGCAGTGATTGTGTCACGTTGTCCCCCCTGAGGTAAATTGGACCACTTGTTGTTGTGGGCATCCAAGATGAGTAAATGTATTCTCTCCCCCCTGGGTGCCAGGCTCATGTAAACATACAAACAGCACCACAAACAGCACCACCACTCCCTTAGTTTAATTAACATTGTCTCACAGTGAAAAATGTATTTTTGTTTTAAACTCTTTACTTTAAAATTGACTCATTGTCCTGAGTTTTTTTTTTTTTTTACGTATCTGAGGGCCACAAAACCAGTCGAGTTAATACATTTTACACACACAAAGAATACATTTTAGTATAAATGGTAAAAATGAAAATATCAGTAATGCCGAGTCTTATTTTCCATTGTTGTGACGAGACGAGGAAGAGAAGGGGTCAACGAACGATGTAGGTCATGAGGTCCTTCAAACCCACGATGTTTCCAGTACACGGTGTGCGGCTCCAAGGTCAACGCTGTCAATAGTGACATTTATCGGCTTAGAAGTTACCCTGAAATACAGTTGACCTGTCATAGCCACACACACACACACACACACACACACACACACACACACACCAGCTCTTATAGGGCATTCACACAAACACAGTTGACCTGAAATAGAAGAGAGCACAAATGGTAGCGACACACACACACACACCAGCTCTTATAGGGCATTCACACACACACAGCTGACCTACAACAAGCATGAAAATGGATAGTTCAACCCTTTGATGGCTTGCCTACATCTCTAACGTCACAAACACACATAGGCACAAACAATATGTACACACACACACACACACACACATGAACATGAAACAACCATTAAGAAAGTTCAGGT
>JAXDDW010000102.1:1522500-1535000 GCA_034670385.1 Hoplostethus mediterraneus
GCTATAATATAACAAAAATACCCACAACAGACCCCAAAGCTCCTGTCCAATACAGCCAGACAACAGACCTTAAACTGTTGTTTTTGTTTGTTCGAAAAAACGGGAGAAACGTACGGGAAATCAATGTAAACACGTTGGCAAAGTTTCAGCGTCGGCCTATGGGGGAATGAATCATGTCGCGGTTATCTAAAATTAATTATGCCTGATGCGAGCCGATTGACTTGATAAGCACAGCGTGTCATCGTTGGATAAACACATTTGCTCAGGAAAAATGTATCCAAATGCATTCAGCCTAATGCTCTCAACAACACTCGTGTTGATTGTCCAGATCCGTTTATTATAGTTCATTGTTTAGAAACACAGAAGACCGTGTCTCGTGGCAGTGACTCAACGCTTTGCAGGAACGCAGCTTGAGGTCTCGTTATCGTATATTTTCAGTTTGTGTGTGTGTCTGTTTTTCAGGAACTCTGTGTACTTAATAGGCTTCAAATCTCTTTGCCGATGTCAGTCGAGGAAAGTTGTAAGAATGTGTCCCTAATTGTGTGTGTGTGTGTGTGTGTGTGTGTGTGTGTGGTCTCATTAGGAACTCGACGTACTGTATGAAAGTGTCCATGTCGATGACGGTGGAGGAGAACGATGAGGGGAGATGCTTCAGCAGCAGAATCCGCCATCTGGAGAAAGCTGAGATAACCCGCAGTAAAATGATCATCTGCCCTGAAATAGAAGACTACCTGGCTCCGTACAAACAACCTCAGATGACCTGGTATAAGGTATGACACACACACACACACATCCTGTGTTAGTACTAGTGGTAGCCATGGTAACAGTCCACATCTCGCATCTATCCTGCATCACCACTACAGTGGTAGCCATGGTAACAGTCCACATCCTGCATCTGCCCTGCATTAGCACTTCAGTGGTAGTTATGGTAACAGTCCCCATCCTGCATCTACCCTGCATTAGTACTACAGTGGTAGTCATGGTAACAGTCCCCATCCTGCATCTACCCTGCATTAGTACTACAGTGGTAGTCATGGTAACAGTCCCCATTCTGCATCTACCCTGCGTTAGTACTAACGTGGTAGCCATGGTAACAGTCCCCATCCTGCATCTACCCTGCATTAGTACTTCTGGTAGTCATGGTAACAGTCCCCATCCTGCATCTACCCTGCATTAGTACTACAGTGGTAGTCATGGTAACAGTCCCCATTCTGCATCTACCCTGCGTTAGTACTAACGTGGTAGTCATGGTAACAGTCCCCATCCTGCATCTACCCTGCATTAGTACTACAGTGGTAGTCATGGTAACAGTCCCCATTCTGCATCTACCCTGCGTTAGTACTAACGTGGTAGCCATGGTAACAGTCCCCATCCTGCATCTACCCTGCATTAGTACTTCTGGTAGTCATAGTAACAGTCCCCATCCTGCATCTGCCCTGCATTAGTACTAAAGTGGTAGCCATGGTAACAGTCCCCATCCTGCATCTACCCTGCATTAGTACTTCAGTGGTAGTCATGGTAACAGTCCCCATCCTGCATCTACCCTGCATTAGTACTTCAGTGGTAGTCATGGTAACAGTCCCCATCCTGCATCTACCCTGCATTAGTACTTCTGGTAGTCATAGTAACAGTCCCCATCCTGCATCTGCCCTGCATTAGTACTTCTGGTAGTCATAGTAACAGTCCCCATCCTGCATCTACCCTGCGTTAGTACTAAAGTGGTAGCCATGGTAACAGTCTCCATCCTGCATCTACCCTGCATTAGTACTTCAGTGGTAGTCATGGTAACAGTCCCCATCCTGCATCTACCCTGCATTAGTACTGTCAGTGGTAGTCATGGTAACAGTCCCCATCCTGCATCTACCCTGCATTAATATGTCAGTGGTAGTCATGGTAACAGTCCCCATCCTGCATCTACCCTGCATTAATACTGTCAGTGGTAGTCATGGTAACAGTCCCCATCCTGCATCTATCCCATGAGTAGAAATGGCAACAGTGCAGTAGTTTTGCAGCAAACATGCAGTAAAAAGTGTGACTTCTATGACGGCTACATCTCTGTCAAGGCTCAGGATCATATGAACAAAACCTTTAGGGAGTCTTCATTGCCCCGGCATACATGAATAAAACGTTGAGACCAAAGAGGCATTGCCCCACTACCCGTATCTAGATCAACTGTGGGTCGGCCTGTGTCTCCTGACAGGAGTGTGCGCGGGTTGAATGGCGAAGCTCCGTCATCGTCAACACCACCCACATCTGGATCCCTGAGATAGAGGAGAGTGACGGGGGAAACTACACCTGCGAGTTACAGTATGGATCCAGACTGGTGCGGCGAACAACACAACTCAAAGTCACAGGTAGGACAGAGATATGGCCAGAGGAAAAAAAAAAGATTTCACACGTGTATCTTCAGAATATGTTTTGATATAGGTTTCAAGACGTACAAAACGGGACATGTACTGTATGTACATTTGTACTGGTAGATTGGTTTGAAGTATGCAGAAGTTTGCACTCTGGGGTCAGATGGATGGATGGATGTGGAAAAGGTGTTTGCTGTAATGTGTGACAGTACAAGAGCAAAATAATCCCATAGATACGTTATTAGCTACAGAATTATGTTGCTAAATTAGCACATGGAAAACTAGAACGGTGTTGGGTGACATGCAAGCAGTGACCAACTCCACAATATAACATCTACCATTACTACAGCTTCATTTCAACTGCCTAGGTCTAACGTAGACTTCATTTCAACTGCCTAGGTATAACGTAGACTTCATTTCAACTGCTCAGGTAAAACTAGAACTTAATTTCAAACTTTCTCGATGCAGCAACTCCAAATCAACAGACAGGGTTCACACAGATGCTCCTCAGCGCCTTTTAACTTACTCCGTCTCTGCATTTGCATCTGCACTTGCTGTTATGACCTTATGCTGACTTCTCTCTGCACTCTACCGTGTGTGTATGAGTGTGTGTGTGTGTGTGTGTGTGTGTAGGGGGCTTCATTTATTGGGTGTCTGTGTTCTGTGTGTGTGTTCGTGCCTGCATGTGTTTCATTGTTGTGGCGTATGCAATATGTATGTTGCCGTTTGTGAGCAGTGACAACATATGCTCACTAGAGGCAGGCGCGCACACAACACACACACACACACACACCGTGAGTGATTATCCGATGTGACATTACGTGATGTGCCATGATAAGCAGCGAGGAGTGAAAGAAGCTCCGTCCTCTTAGCGTATGCCCTCCTGCACTTTGCGCTCCAAATCTCTTTACTTTTCCGAACCCCCGGAAAAACCAAATCCGGAGCTTCTCCGACTCCCTCTCCGTTTTTTTTTTATAGTTCAGTGGTATAAGTCACCTCTTGTTTTCGGAGTTGATGCGAACAGGCATCGGTTCACTTGTCAAGGCAACATCCAGGACCACATCTCTCGGTCTGCTAGGTTGCTGTCCTCCACCCTCCTGTGTAGCGGAGGAGGGAGGTAGCGGTGTTTTAAGTATCAGCAACAACAGCCGTCAATATACACACACATCAGTTCATTTGGGTTCATTTGTCAGTTTTATATAGAGATTTTCTATGAATTTAGCTCACTAAGATTGATGTCAGCCTTAAGAGGTAGCTAATCTCTAGTCTGCAGCTGAAATGTTGGTCAGACTGAGTATAGTTGTTGTTGACCCTCCATTATATCTTTGTCCCTACATCAATATTGTTGCTACTTGATACGGTAGTAACAGGATAATGTTTAGTTGCTGGTTTTCATTTAAACATGGAAACTGGCTAGTACCTAACGAGTGCTAGAGACATTAACTGATGCTATGGGCATTTAATGATTGTGTGTGTGGGGGTGTGTGTGTTGTGTGTGTGAGTGGTGTGTGTGTTGTGGTGTGGGAATTTGATCTTTGTCGTTTTGGTGGTGTGTTTGTTGTTGCTTTATGTGTGTACACAGTGCTGTTGCTTGTCTCACTCTCTCCATCTCCTCAATTTTGAGCATTATCTCTTCCCGTTTATCTGGGTCAAGCTGTATTACTTCTTTAACTGCTTTCCTGCCATGGCCGGATTGACTCTTTTTGTGCAGCGTTTCCCAATGTCCCTGCACGAACATCTGCGATTCAGGGAGGACTACCACCGGAGCATTGAGCGGGATCTGATCCTCGGATGGCTGTCGGGTGCAGCTTTCATGTTCCAACGAACCACTCTGTTTGATTGAGGCTCACGGGAGTTTCAATCGGTGTTTAAGTGATGCCCATGACTCAGCTGTCCGAGTGAGTTTTGTATCAAAGTGGAACCTCTCTGTAGGGCCAAGTCCAAGGTGGGGTGTTTAATTGGTTGTTGTTGTGTTGTGGCCAATATACAGCCAGTGTGGTTGTGTGGTGTGTAGTTGCCTGTCAGGCCATTTAGCCAAATAGCGTGAGTTGTGTAATAGTTTGTAGTGTGGTACTTCAGTTTGTGCGTCAGCTGTGTCTCGTCATGTGTGTGGTGGGTGGGTAGCTGTGGATGTCCCAAACTCTTACAAGTAGGACGAGTACGGTGGATATTTCCGTCTGGCCTGGCATCGAACAATGTACACTTAAGTATCCGTTAAACCGGCCCGAAATCGTCGTCCGCGCCAGGCCTTGGCTAACCTCCCTGTTCCCTTTCTACTCGAGTAGGGGTGAGACCGAGGTGCCGTCTGGCATCATCGAACAATGACACTAAATGTATCCAGTGAACGGGCCCGAGACATCTGTCAGTCGCCGCTTGGTAAACCTCCTGTCCTTGGTACCGTAGTTAGTGTACCATCCCTATTGCGGATTTAGTTCGCCTCCCTTTCAATAGTATTCAGAGTTTAAAATAAGACACGAGCAGAGCGCGCCGATCAGCCGCTCGCCGTGATGCTGATTCAAACAGAATACAGCTGGAGAAGAAAAACACGCTGGAATTTAGACCCAAGTCGGCTGTGTGACGGAGAAAAATCTTGCAAGGGACAGGACGGCTCCGAAGCATCCTTCAGAGCCTTACTTTAACATTTAAAACCTTTATTTACAGCTTCTTCTTCTCTGCAGCTCTCTGGGGAAATATATGCTTTCTAACACCAGTACACTGTGTGTGTGTGTTTTGGCCCTGTGCATTCTTACTCCAGGGTTGTTCCTGGGTTCAGATTGTAACCAAGAAGACCAGAGGTGGGATGGTCTTTGATTAACCCTGCGACATCAGGGCTTCCCCTGCTCCGTAGCAGGACGACGCCAGCCAGCCCTGCAGGTTAACACTCAGATATAAATGTGCCGATGTCTACCTGTTGTGGTTGGTTTGTTTCGCGCGTAACGCTTTTTTGCGATGCTCGCTCCTTGGGGAAATTACGGTATGTGCTCTTTAGGCCGCAGAGCCCCAAGAGTCCTACATGAGGAAATCCAGTGTGTCTCTTTCCCCAAAGGCATCGTAGCGCTTGAAGTAATTCTATCAAGGCATACGTGGATTTCACTGAAACGTGTCGCGAGTCACGTGAAGTCGTTGGTTCGCGATGACCCGGTGCTAGTCGTGAAAGTATCTCTTTGCAGGTGGCGTGTCAGCAAGATCGTTTACCGCCCTCCACAACATGTCAAAAGCATTATCTGAGTTGTCTTTCGGCCCCTGCATCCCATAGTTATTTCTACAACGCTATATAAATCTATATTTTTAACTGGATTTTTATCTTCTGCCATGTTTATGTAAGCAAGGACCTAAACTTCAGCTGAACCTCTCATCTCATGGAGGGTCGAGAGTCTGCAGGTTTTCACTCCCACCAAACCCTACAGCAGGTGATTTCACTGATTAGTCCACCTTCAAGCAGGGAGGAGGGGCTAATCAGTGAAATCACCTGCTGTATAGTTTGGTTGGAGTGAAAACCCGCAGACTCTCGACCCTCCATGGCACATGTTTGCCCACACCTGATTTAGATGAATGCAATCAACATCAGCTGTGTCCCGCTGAGCCCCGGAATCCACAATGACGAATCATCAAGTATATTATCAGTCGTCCTTTTAGCAGTACAGTTCAATGACCCTTGTCCTAAAACATTGCACGCAAATTTACATTTATTTTATGTGCGCGCAATATCGGCTTGACTTGGAGTGCCCGTGGTACCGCTGTGTTCTCCATTACGCGACACAAACAAGCACATTTCTGATCAAAACGCTTCAGAGGCATGCGATGTAATCAAGTTGAATCATATCAAACAGGTGGAGTTTCAAGTTAACGTAGTTCCACTCAATCATCCATGATTAGAGCCTGAGCACCGCCAGGAAGCTCTAGCAGGAAGCTCGGCCTTCTTTATTTGTTGTTCTTGTTATTTACTGCTGCACATCTGCTGGAATAGAAAGACAGAAAAGGATTTTAAAGTCAATGTTATGTACTGATTGACAGCTTCCCTGACACAACACGTACCACCACTACTAAAATACTAATAATACCTTTGTTATTAATTACAATAGTGCATTTTTCTTTACAAAGTTGAAGGTGCTGTCAAATGACTCCATGATCCAAACAATGACCCGTAATATGGAACAGGTGACTCTAGTCTGAGGGGAGGCTTCATTTAAACCCCAACCCATCTGCTACTTCATACAAGTAAAAACTATTTTCAAACAAATTTGCAAAGTGTGGTAAATACATGGCTGTGGACTGGTTTTTGGGTGTTCTGGTGTGTGTGTGTGTGTGTGTGTGTGTGTGTGTGTGTGTGTGTGTGTGTGTGTGTGTGTGTGTGTGTGTGTGTGTGTGTGTGTGTGTGTGTGTGTGTGTGTGTGTGTGTGTGTGTGTGTGTGTGTTAACAGCCGGTTGTTAGTAATGCTGTGTGATCTGTCTAGAGATCACAGCGTACAGAGTCGTACAGTATCGTTACCGTAGCCTGTGGGGGAATGGCCTTAGCATAGTTCACATAGCTAGACAAACACACACACACACACACACACACACACACAGAGAGAGAGAGAGAGAGAGAGACAGCATGCACACACACGGTTCACTGGGTAGAACAGATCTGATTGGGTCAGAACAGGGATAGCTCAGGGTCAGAGGAAGAGAGAGAGAGAGAGATTGTATATCTCATAACAACAAATGGAGACCGAAAAGAAAGAAACAAAAGAAACAAACAGAAAACTTGAGAAAAACAAGAAAGAGGAAAGGAGAGCGAAGGAGATTGAACTGTCTTGTCTTTATATCTCATCTTTCACAGTTATAAGCAGCAGAGAGAGAGAGAGAGAGAGAGAGAGAGAGAGAGAGGAAAAGCAGATAAACAGAGTGGTAGAGAGGATCAGGGAAAAACAGAGATGCAATACTATGTATCAGTCTGTCACTTCTAACTATCCAAGCCAAAGTTGTGATTTATGAAATATATTTATGAAATGAATTTTGATGCCAAAGTTATGTGGAGGATTCATTTTTGCTCAGAATTCAAATGTAAGCATTAAGGACGCATGATTTATTTTCTACTGCAGTGCTGTAGGAATGATCACACCAGAATAATGTTAAAGTGAAAATGGAAAAAGAGGAAAGGAAAAGATTAAATGGCAATTTGAAATCTCAAAAGTTAAATCACCATTTTCCTGTCATTTGAAATCCTCCATGAAGTTAGGGGTCTTCTTCAACAGTGAACCCCAGTCCCTATCATTACCCAAATACTCTTCTTTGGAATGAGCCAACGACAGAATCGAAGAGAAAGTCAAAGATGGTTTTATTAAAGGAAGCTCCTGTACAGAGACTGAACTCTCTAATCTTGTTTTTATACCCGTCATGTTCCACAGTGGAAAGCTCCATCAGCCCCGGGCTGCCTTCAGGAGCAATCTGCTACCTACTGCACCAGAGGCCTGTGTGTGTGTGTGTGTGTGTGTGTAGGTGTGTGTGTGTGTGTGTGTGTGTGTAGGTGTGTGTATGTGTGCTGTTTCCAACTGTGTATTTATGCCTACCTGCGCATACAAACAAGTGTGTGTGTGTGTGTGTGTGTGTGTGAGTGTGAGTGTGAGTGTGTGAATGAGTGAAAGAGACAGCGAGAGATAATCAATTTATGTGTAAACATAACACATTACACATAAACACAACTGAATAAAGAATAACATTGCAGATAGCTCATCTGTTATGATTTGATTTTTCAAAAAGTAATCTGTCTTCAGAATGTAATCTAAATGGAATCAAAAGGAAATCTGACTACAAGATGTAACCGGAAAGTAATCCAATCACCAAAAAGTAATCTGAATAAAGTGGAAAACATAATCTGACTATAAAATTGGAATGTAAGTGTAATCTAATCATAGGAAGGTAATCTACAAGTAATCTAAATGTAGATGTTGACTATCACATTATGTTCACATGAGTAACTCCTCATCTACAGACAGACAGACGGATGCATAGATAAATAGACAGACAGACAGACAGACAGACCGTGAATGTCACTCATTTTGTCACCTTCTGCTTTTGCAGCGGTAGGACCCCCCATGTCATTCCGCTAAAACACCCACTGAACTGAAGTGAGTGAGAGCAAGACATAAGTGTGAGCATAAGAGAAACTGAGATGGAGTCCTGACTCATGCGGCTTTCATTTTGGCTTGTCCACAGGTGTTTTGGTGTTGGTGAGTGGTTTTTGAGTGGCTGTGTGTTTGTTGTGCACACTTTGGTTCTGTGTCTTGTATTTGTATATTGTGTGTGGTTGTACATCTGCATGCACACTTGATGAAATGTCAGCAGGTGTGGTTTTCATTCATGCTGGTATGCTGAGTTATCTGTGTGTGTGTGTGTGTGTGTGTGTGTGTGTGTGTGTGTGTGTGTGTGTGTGTGTGTGTGTGTGTGTGTGTGTGTGTGTGTGTGTGTGTGTGTGTGTGTGTGTGTGTGTGTGTGTGTGTGTGTGTGTGTGTGTGTGTGTGTGTGCGTGCGTGTCCTTTTTGGTTGAAAAGCATCCAGTGGCTCCAACACAGTGGTTACCGTAGTTCCATGAAACCAGCCCCCTAGAACACAGTGGTTACCATAGTTACATGGAACCAGCCCTTTAGAACAGGGGCCCCCAACCTTACACTTTTACACTGCGGACTGGTTTCATAGGATATTTTCACCGCCATTCGACAACAAGGAGTATGGTGTCATGACGGAAACATTATTTGACACTAAAACTGTCTATATCGTACATGCATTCCTTCAAAATGATATAAAAAACATAGAAATAGCCTGTAATATAACAATGTACTATCCAATATTTCATGTTCCATTCAAGCCTATACCTATACCACCACAAACTATGCATGAAAGGCCTATGTCCATATCTATAACAGGCATACCACATTAAAACTATGTAGTGTGGGAATAATCTACCAGCACCGGCTGCAGCCAATTAAGGCTGATTGCAAGGGTCCTTTTAACCTGTGTGTGCGTGTCTGTGAGGGGGGACACTGAGAGAGTGAGAGATGACTGTCGGCTGGATGGAGCGGTGGGAGAGAGCGGGACCAGCAACCGGCGGCCGACCCGCCGGGGCAGAGGGGAGGTGCGCCGGTCGAGAGAGAGGCGGCGCTGAAAAGTGTCCGTCAAGACCTGGTGGTTTTATGGGCTCTGATGCAAAATAAAGCGGCCTGTTGACTCTCCACTCCTGCCTCCGTCGCTCTGCAGACGGTGCCAAATATTTTTTGGCAGGATTTGTTCACTCTGGGGGTTTGCAGGGCCCAGCAATACCGGTTGGTTGGGGACCCCTGCTTTAGAACACAGTGGTTACCATAGTTACATGGGACCAACATTCTGGAACACAGTGGCCACCATAGTTACATGGGACCAACATTCTGGAACACAATGGTTACCATAGTTACATGGGACCAACATTCTGGAACACAGTGGTCACCATAGTTACATGGGACCAACATTCTGGAACACAGTGGTTACCATAGTTACATGGGACCAACATTCTGGAACACAGTGGTTACCATAGTTACATGGGACCAACATTCTGGAACACAGTGGTTACCATAGTTACATGGGACCAACATTCTGGAACACAGTGGTTACCATAGTTACATGGGACCAACATTCTGGAACACAGTGGCCACCATAGTTACATGGGACCAACATTCTGGAACACAGTGGTTACCATAGTTACATGGGACCAACATTCTGGAACACAGTGGTCACCATAGTTACATGGGACCAACATTCTGGAACACAGTGGCCACCATAGTTACATGGGACCAACATTCTGGAACACAGTGGTCACCACAGTTACATGGGACCAACATTCTGGAACACAGTGGTCACCATAGTTACATGGGACCAACATTCTGGAACACAGTGGCCACCATAGTTACATGGGACCAACATTCTGGAACACAGTGGTTACCATAGTTACATGGGACCAACATTCTGGAACACAGTGGTCACCATAGTTACATGGGACCAACATTCTGGAACACAGTGGTCACCATAGTTACATGGGACCAACATTCTGGAACACAGTGGTCACCATAGTTACATGGGACCAACATTCTGGAAGACAGTGGTCACCATAGTTACATGGGACCAACATTCTGGAACACAGTGGTCACCATAGTTACATGGGACCAACATTCTGGAACACAGTGGTCACCATAGTTACATGGGACCAACATTCTGGAACACAGTGGCCACCATAGTTACATGGGACCAACATTCTGGAACACAGTGGTTACCATAGTTACATGGGACCAACATTCTGGAACACAGTGGTCACCATAGTTACATGGGACCAACATTCTGGAACACAGTGGTCACCATAGTTACATGGGACCAACATTCTGGAACACAGTGGTCACCATAGTTACATGGGACCAACATTCTGGAACACAGTGGTCACCATAGTTACATGGGACCAACATTCTGGAACACAGTGGTCACCATAGTTACATGGGACCAACATTCTGGAACACAGTGGTCACCATAGTTACATGGGACCAACATTCTGGAACACAGTGGTCACCATAGTTACATGGGACCAACATTCTGGAACACAGTGGTCACCATAGTTACATGGGACCAACATTGTGGAACACAGTGGTTACCATAGTTACAAGGGACCAACCAACATTCTGGAACTCTTAACTAATTCATATGTGTTGTTCTCTCCTTCTGCTCTAATGAAACATTAACCTTTGCATTCTGATTTAAGACATGTTGATGTAATCCTTGTCTCATTCATTCTCTGTGCCTCATCCAACCTTTCATTTAAAAGCCAACCTCTCTCTCTCTCTCTCTCTCTCTCTCTCTCTCTCTTTCTCTCTCTCTCCCTCCCACTACCCTCAACCGTTTTTTTTAATTCTCATCCATATTTCAGAAGTATTTCAAAGTAAAATGTGTGTTAGCAAAGTACACAGCGTTCAGGCTAAATTTAACACTGCTGAGGATTTCTGTGTTGCGGTATGAGTGAGTGAGTGACTGAGTGAGTGAGATTTACTATGGTGCAAAACGTTGTAACCTCATTGGGATAATGTTAAGTCTGATGCAACATTACACCCACTCCCTGATCCCCCTCACACACACACACACACACACACACACACACACACACACACACACTAGGACACAGGGCACATGAAAAGGTCCTTTGTCTGTGTCTTACTCTTCCAACCCTCTCTCTCTACATCTGTCACTCTCTATCTGTCTCTCTCTGTATCACTCCACCTCTCACTCTGTTTCTCTTTTTCTATCATTCTCTCTCTCTCTCTCTCTCTCTCTATTCCTCTCTGTCAAGGTCCCTCAGTCGTTTTCTCCTCCTCCTCCTCTTTTCCTTCCTTCCCTCCATCTCTCTGTCTCTCACATTTCTCCACTTTCACTCCTCTTTTTTCCCCCCCATCTATCTCACCCTTACTCTTTCTCACTTACACACACCACACTGTGTATTTGTGTGTGTGTGTGTGTGTGTGTGTGTGTGTGTGTGTGTGTGCTAAGGGCCCATGACCTAGTTAGAGTCTCACCTCCTAATTCGTTGTGAAATTGCCTCTGTTCTCCAAAGACAGTGGGGCTCAATGAGGCTACTCCAGACACACACACACACACACACACACACACACACACACACACTTTCCATTAACATGACTACGCAACTTAAATAGAAAAAGAGACAGAGAGAGAGGGGGGTGAGAGACAGACAGAGCAACCAACCACACTAAGGCTACGTCCACATTAAGCGGGGTACATTTGAAAGCGGTGTTTTCGGATCTCGCGTTTTCGAAATGCTTGCCGTCCACACTAGACCACCAGAAACACAAACACCACCTTCCACTGGGCATGCGCAGACCGAGCAGCCGGCTCGCTCACAGCTGGATCAAGTGACAGTCAAGCAGAGAAATGTCATTGTTTTCGAAGGTCTCTGTTTCTGTTTTTCGCCGTCCACACTACAATTTATCCACTCGGGAGAGCTTTTTCGAAAAGCTCCGTTTCGGCGGGGTAAAACGCCTCCCTAGTGTGGACGAGGCCAAAACGGAGAGGTAAGTATGTGTTTTCAAATGTACCCGGCTTAATGTGGAAGTCGCCTCAGAGCCCAATATTCCAGAG
>JAXDDW010000102.1:1540000-1607500 GCA_034670385.1 Hoplostethus mediterraneus
CCCCTTTAAGTCTGCAACTCAACTCTCTCCGCAGTTAAATAGCCTTTAAATGTCAAGGGTGTATGTTCAAGTCCTGCTCCTTGAGTTCACCAGCAGTCATCGTATGTCAGTTCTAATTGAGCTTTACTGTATTTTCACTTGTTTCTCCGACTTTTCTTGTCTGCTTGCAAATTTGGTTGTAATTCAGGAAATACATTTTTAAATTATGTTTTCACACTCACTTAATTTATGTAGATTAGAGTAACATGTTGTTGCAAAATGTGTAGAGAACCTTTACCCCCGGAAAAATGTAAATGGAATAGAGCAGGTTTTTAGTAGTAGAGTTTAATGTTGCCCAAGACGTCAGAGGTTTGGCCAGAGCAAGGTGGCTGTTTCATTTTGTAATTGTATGTAAAATGGAGTTCATCATTTCAGGAAATTGAGTGTAAGAAATTGTGAAAAACTTTTTTTTCTGGGCTAGTTGTCAGGCTGGTGCAGAGAGGAAAGAAAAGGAGGAGAAAATTACCGAGAGAGTGGAGAGAAAGAGGACAGGTATTCTGTAAAGTATGCATGGATATGTTTTAGTATTACTATCCTGGGTTTCAATGGAGGGATTTAGTGTCCCATGGTTTCCACCCTGCCAAGAATAAAATGGAGGATGAAACCCTGAACGTTAAGTCTCTGGAATTGTTTGGCATGAAAATGGTCACATTTAAAAACACTGGATCAAAATATCAGTTTCAGAGTATGCACCTCTTCATGATTGTTTTTCTGTGGCAAAATGAAAAGTGGACTTCTGCTCAACATGGGGATAAAGTGCCTTAGTGCCTCAATGTGTCACATTTGTGCATATGTAGGTGTATGG
Organism: Hoplostethus mediterraneus; assembly: GCA_034670385.1. Classification (NCBI taxonomy): domain Eukaryota; kingdom Metazoa; phylum Chordata; class Actinopteri; order Trachichthyiformes; family Trachichthyidae; genus Hoplostethus; species Hoplostethus mediterraneus. Next base: position 1,540,845 of record JAXDDW010000102.1, read on the forward strand.
TGGCGTATGTATGCACAAGGGAGTGTGTGTGTGTGTGTGTGTGTGTGTGTGTGTGTGTGTGTGTATGTGTGCTTGTGTAATCATGTGCTTCTGTGGATAAGTATGTGTAATTGATACACACTAATGTCCAACGACACCGTGATTTATAGCCAAGTACAACACGCAACCTTCTCCCCTATCAGCTCTGTGTGTGCGTGTGCATGTGCATGTGCATGTTGACACACAGGGAGTAGTCCAGTCATATCTGATGATTCAGTGCCTTTTCTGCCACACACACACGATGCTCTCCTCTTTTTCATACCAGCTACTTGACCAAACCACTTATTTGATTTTATTACAATAATTAGAACTCACTGAGCAGATTCTAATTAAATTACCTGATAATTACCAGTATTTTCTTAACTGTAATTTCTCCAGGGAGGGTTTGCTGAGCATACTCATTTTAAAACTGCACTCTGTAAGTTTTTTATGTAAAAATACAAGCGCCTTATCTACTTCATGAAGTGGGGCTGCGACAGAGAAGACTGGCCCCTCCCCCTTCACTGAGCCACTGTAGATTCACCCCAATGAGGTTTTGGAGTCGGTAGGTTCACTGGTGGGAAAGTTTTCTCCGAGCACAGGAAGTGATGAATCGAAACTAACGAACCGAACACACCACTTGGGGCAGTGCAGGTTTAAACACCAACCAAACACCAAGCTTCACATTCCTACAGTGAAGCATATTCACACCTGGGACCTGCCCAGTACAACCACGCTCTTCTACTATTGGCCACTGGGAGCTGTCCAGTACAACCACGCTCTTCTACTATTGGCCACTGGGACCTGCCCAGTACAACCACGCTCTTCTACTATTGGCGACTGGGAGCTGTCCAGTACAACCACACTCCACAGCTACAGTGGTGCAATTAGGGCTTAAGTGCCTCGCTCAAGGGCACTGCAACAGAAGTTACTGAGGGAGGGAGTCTAGCGCTCGTCATGAACCCACTTGTATCCTGGCCTTCCCTTGTCCTTAATAATTAATAATAAATGTGTCATTAATATGTTGTTAGCACTCTAGACTAAATTATACAGCATTTGCTTCTGACCATGCACTGCGACTGGATGATATGATTTATTCACTCTGTTCCATCTAAATGAACAATAAATGTAATGAAGCAAGGAGGTTTAGTGTTAGGCAACTGGGGAACTGATTTTGTGGCCTCATTCATACGACCAGTGCCAATGAAATAGTAATTTGAAAAAAAATGACTGTGTATTCTGCCTTCTCTACACGTTGTAGTAAACATTGTAATTGACTTAACTGTGAATAACGGGTCACTCTCCTAAACTATCATTACATTACAGAACTGATTTTACTCTGCCTTTTTTCAACGCTTAGTCACAAACCTTAGTTGACTCACTCACAGGATTAGCAGAGTGCCTCGCCTTCTAAATTAGTAGCTATAAATGATAAAGCAGCGATTACTTTGCAATTAAATTTGTATGGGATTATTCCCAAAGAGGTGCGTTAAACAGATCTAATGGACAACACAGAGGCAATGAACCGTCCGATGCAAACCAGCTGCTTCGGCCTGCCAGCACAAGTGTTTTCTGAAGACAATACTTCATCAGCATCCCCAGAATGAATAAACACTGCACCTAAAACATTTAACAGCTTTGCTAGCTTGATCTTCTTGTAGCTATGATATTTGCTGGGGGATAAGTATTACATACATATGCTAATACAGTCACATATTTAAGGTCTTCTGTTATATTGTTACATAAGGGCTGAAAGCCTCACTTGTACCTGTTGAAGTTGACTTGAAAGCTTATTTATTCAAGCCAGTTATATGCCAGTGTGTGGCTGAAATGGAGAGCTCAAATCTACCCGGCACATTCATTTCCTCACAGCCTTTAATTATGTTTCAACATTTGAACACTGTCTTCAGTGTGTTGTTTGCATTTTGTCATGTATGTATTGAAAACAGTTATGCATAAAAACAGCGGGCCCCAAAATTGAGCCTTGAGGCACACCACATGTAATCAAAGTAGTAGAAGAAACATAATCTTCAATAAAGAAATGTTTTTTCTATGCTTTTTCTATGCTTGCAAAGGAGGGTGAGATGGTCAGGGAAGAGAAAGGAAGCAGAGAAGAATAAGCAACTAGAACAACACAAACAGAGAAAGAGATGGAGAGCGGCACAGAAAGGCAGAAAATACAAAGAGGTGACAGAGTGAAAAAGAGAGTGTGACAGAGAGACTTGAAATTCATCACCAAGCATGTCAGCATAACCTTTTAGTGGCCTAAATATCCATTGCGTGCCACGTAATCTGACTGAGAATAATTTGGATCATTGTAACAGGGGAGAGGAGAGAGCAAGGACAGGAGAATCTTTCTGAGAAGGTTATTTCCACCACAGCCAGACAGATACATCAAGTCCTAAGTTTAAATGTGTGTATTCTTGCACTTCTTTGAGTTTGTGTGTGTGTGTGTGTGTGTGCTGTAGTATATCTTGGAGTGTTTCTGTATCTGTCTACATGTGTTTTCTTTGTGTTCTTGTCTGCATTGGCCCTGATTTGTCCAGACAGTTGACCTACAGTGACTTCCCTTCTCTCCGGCTTTGCTTAACGTCATCCCCTTCCCTCCCTATCCATCTGCCTCTTGCCTCCTTGTGTGATTCACCAAAATGTATAACCTGTGCTTTTCTTTCGCTTAAAGGGCCCCTGGCATTGGAATTCAATTGCTGCTGTTTGTATCTGCCAATAGAATGAGATAATTTCCCTTGTGTCCAATGCAGCTTCACCTGTTTTGAGAACTTTCTTGCAACGAGAGACAATATCTGAAAATAAGGCAGATCACTCCACTAATACAAAGATAATCTCACTTGATTCAAGGAAAAGTCTAGAAACAAGATTATTGTCATTGGAAACAAGTGACATTATCTCACACCATTGGCAGATTTTTTCCACTTGTTGTAAGAAAAATAAGATTTTAAGACAGAGGAAGTAGGAATCACCAGCGATGGCTGAACCTTTTCACCACCTCCACCCCACCAGATACTAAAAACATGGCATTCCATGGCAACGCTGCATGGTTTCTGGGTATTGAATTCAACGTGTGAAGTTGTCTACTGCAGCTTTGAGAAACATACGATTTTAAAACTGAATATGAGAGTAGATGACTTGGTAACATGGACATTTTTCGCAGTGTTTAGGATTTTTCTAGAAAGTGACAGTATCACTCCACTAGGATCAAGATAATACCACTTGATTCAAGGAAATTCTAAAAACAGTTGATTTGCATTGAAACCAAGTGATGTTTTCACTAAGAACAGTGAGATATCAAGACTCAGTCAGTACAAGAATCAGTTCAGATGGATATTGTTATGCAAAATTCAACACATTCCACGAAAAAAAGAGAACTGTCTTTGGTGGAATGTGTTGAATTTTGCAGAATAACTCAATTAAATTTGAGCGGAATGCCCCTTTAAGTATAGCGAGTCAAGGGAAAGGTGGTAGACAGGAGAAAGAGAGGATGCGCTGACATGTGACACAGGCCATTACGGCAGAGTTAATGAAGCCGTGTCGCTTTGATAACCACCCATTTCATTAGCTGCCGCCACATACACCCTGTTTCCTTGGACACACACACCGCCGCTTTCTTCCTTTCCCCTCCCTGCCTATTGTCTGAGACGCCAGAGTGAGACATTAGGTTAGATGAGAATGTGATTAATGAGAGTCCTATTAATTATAGACACTACAAAATACTTCTCTGTACCGCTGGCTCGTTCCTTCTTTTTCTCTCCCGTTTCGTCTCTCCTTTCAAGTCTCTCACTGTTTCTAATGTAGATTTTAGAAAGAATCGAGGAGCCATGCTGGAGGACCTAATAAGGGAACTGATGCATCATTTCAGACATCAAAAGTTTAGTTTGTATAAATGGTACCTATTATTGTAGAATTCCAAATATGTTAACAATTCCCTCTATGGCATTGACATGGGGAAACTTTCTGACATGCAGGATGAGTTTGACGAAGCATCTGTGGCTTGTTTCGCTTTTATTTAGCAGACGGGTAGGCGGGTATTAAAGTGGCACTCTGCTGTGGCGTTTCTGCACTTCCCAGAGATCACCTGTCAATCAAACAGTGTGTCCAGCACTGTGATGTCTTTCCCCTTAGTTTTTTTGTTGATGGCGCTCTCGCCTTTGTCTGTTCAGCCACGGTGGCTGTCGCCGCTCATGCTAACTACCCAGTTCTTCTTCTGTTTCTTCTCTTCTTAGTACATCGTGAAACTTGTTCTGATTCCATACATGAATTTATGTTTAGTTGAAGTCTTTTTTTCCCAGCTATCCAGTGTTGTTATTTAGTCGGTTGTTGTTAAAGCAATACTGGTCTCTCTCTCTCTGTATTTTCTGTCTATCGTTCCGCCTCTCCAGCGCCTGTTATTTAACTGGCTGTTGCATGACTTAGGGCACATTGTTAAAACGAGGTTGGTGCTATTTTTACCAGGACAAGGTTTCTCACCCATATAAATCATTCAAACAGGGGAGATACACAGCCTCTCTCTCCCCCCTCCCGCTCTCTCTCGCTCTCTCTCTGTCTTCCTTCCTTCCCCGTTCACTGCGTCCATTCATCTTTCCTTCCCTCTTCCTCTCTCCCTCCATCTCTTAGTCTAGACGGAGAGTTAAATGAAGGGTATAGCTGACAGACTGCACAATAGAGAAATGACTGTCCTAACCCTGTCAAAAACAATAGCATAGGTTGGAGTTCAACAGATTAACATTATATTCAATAATAATTCAATTGTATGTAGTTCATGCATCAAGGTTGGAGTAAATGTGAATAATGAAACAAGCATCATATAATTGCATTTGACAGATGTTTCTCCAGCTGCTTTGGACATAAATGTAGTTTAGGTTAAAGGGTATTTATTGAACGAGCGGGTGCAACAATACTGGACCCTGATTGGCCGACAACACCAGCTCAAATGAGGCAACCCTGCTGAGTGGAGGCTTACATGGAGCAACATTTGAATTCCTCTAATAGGGCCCATTTAGGTTCTGTACCAACAGCAGGATGGTCCAGGCCTGGTTTGATGAGGTGTCCCTGCCTGCCTGCGTGTAATCAATGTTCCGTATTTGTCTTTGCCACTTCTCAGCTCGTATTGATCGACGCCGCTCAACTTCAGCGGGCAGAGAAAGAGCAATAAGTGAAGCAGAGAGAGTGTGCGCGCCTACACTCTGTTCTTCTATTTCCGCCCGTCCGCGCGTTGTTCTCCGTCGTTATCACAGACGCAAACAGTGAGAAATTCTGACATCTATTCAATAAGCTGTCAGCGCAATCAACATCAATATATTAGGACTGACGCCCAGCACAACAAACACTCCGAGACAGACGCTCGTCTGACGCTGCAGTTAACAGCGAGTTGGACTGTCTGTTAGCGTTCACACTGGGAGCTACCGCAGCAGCTCCACTGGAAAGGTTGGGGGTTTGCTGCCTTGCTCAACAGCACCTCCATAGTAGTTGTTGAGCCAGAAGAGAGCATTACTCATTCTCCTTTCCCAGCCCATCCCATCCCATCCCAGCTGTTGAGTGAAAACCATATCAATCCAAATTTGGTGTGTTTCTTTTTTTGTGTGTCTTGAATTGAAATGTGGCATTTTCCTTTTATGGATTAAAAAAGAATTCATGACACTGGGACCAAGAGAACCCATTCAAAACACATCAGCTAATATTACAAAAATAAATGGATGTCAGTTTGGAAACTCTGAATCCTTAAGTTGTGACTTTTTTGGGGGGACAAATGGTTTTGCAGTGAGTGTGCAATATCAGAATGTCTACTGAGAAGTGAACAGGGTTAGATGCTCTCTGGTATTCTGTGGTGTTAGATGGTATTCTGTGTTGTTAGATGGTATTCTGTGTTGTTAGATGCTCTCTGGTATTCTGTGGTGTTAGATGGTATTCTGTGTTGTTAGATGGTATTCTGTGTTGTTAGATGCTCTCTGGTATTCTGTGTTGTTAGATGGTATTCTGTGGTGTTAGATGGTATTCTGTGTTGTTAGATGCTCTCTGGTATTCTGTGTTGTTAGATGGTATTCTGTGGTGTTAGATGGTATTCTGTGGTGTTAGATGGTATTCTGTGGTGTTAGATGGTATTCTGTGGTGTTAGATGGTATTCTGTGTTGTTAGATGGTATTATGTGGTGTTAGATGGTATTCTGTGTTGTTAGAAGGTATTCTGTGGTGTTAGATGGTATTCTGTGTTGTTAGATGGTATTCTGTGGTGTTAGATGGTATTCTGTGGTGTTAGATGGTATTCTGTGTTGTTAGATGGTATTCTGTGTTGTTAGATGGTATTCTGTGTTGTTAGATGGTATTCTGTGGTGTTAGATGGTATTCTGTGGTGTTAGATGGTATTCTGTGTTGTTAGATGGTATTCTGTGGTGTTAGATGGTATTCTGTGTTGTTAGATGGTATTCTGTGTTGTTAGATGCTCTCTGGTATTCTGTGGTGTTAGATGGTATTCTGTGTTGTTAGATGGTATTCTGTGTTGTTAGATGCTCTCTGGTATTCTGTGTTGTTAGATGGTATTCTGTGGTGTTAGATGGTATTCTGTGTTGTTAGATGCTCTCTGGTATTCTGTGTTGTTAGATGGTATTCTGTGGTGTTAGATGGTATTCTGTGGTGTTAGATGTTATTCTGTGGTGTTAGATGGTATTCTGTGGTGTTAGATGGTATTCTGTGTTGTTAGATGGTATTCTGTGGTGTTAGATGGTATTCTGTGGTGTTAGATGGTATTCTGTGTTAGATGCTCTCTGGTATTCTGTGTTGTTAGATGGTATTCTGTGTTGTTAGATGGTATTCTGTGTTGTTAGATGGTATTCTGTGTTGTTAGATGGTATTCTGTGGTGTTAGAAGGTATTCTGTGGTGTTAGATGGTATTCTGTGTTGTTAGATGGTATTCTGTGGTGTTAGATGGTATTCTGTGGTGTTAGAAGGTATTCTGTGGTGTTAGATGGTATTCTGTGTTGTTAGATGGTATTCTGTGGTGTTAGATGGTATTCTGTGGTGTTAGATGGTATTCTGTGTTGTTAGATGGTATTCTGTGTTGTTAGATGGTATTCTGTGGTGTTAGATGGTATTCTGTGGTGTTAGATGGTATTCTGTGTTGTTAGATGGTATTCTGTGGTATTAGATGGTATTCTGTGTTGTTAGATGGTATTCTGTGTTGTTAGATGGTATTCTGTGGTGTTAGATGGTATTCTGTGTTGTTAGATGGTATTCTGTGTTGTTAGATGCTCTCTGGTATTCTGTGGTGTTAGATGGTATTCTGTGGTGTTAGATGGTATTCTGTGGTGTTAGATGGTATTCTGTGGTGTTAGATGGTATTCTGTGTTGTTAGATGGTATTCTGTGGTGTTAGATGGTATTCTGTGTTGTTAGATGCTCTCTGGTATTCTGTGGTGTTAGATGGTATTCTGTGGTGTTAGATGGTATTCTGTGGTGTTAGATGGTATTCTGTGTTGTTAGATGCTCTCTGGTATTCTGTGGTGTTAGATGGTATTCTGTGGTGTTAGATGGTATTCTGTGGTGTTAGATGGTATTCTGTGTTGTTAGATGGTATTCTGTGGTGTTAGATGGTATTCTGTGTTGTTAGATGGTATTCTGTGGTGTTAGATGGTATTCTGTGTTGTTAGATGCTCTCTGGTATTCTGTGTCTTCAGTAAAATGCTGCTCTACATACACATCAGCCTTTAATTAGCTACTGCATTGGTTATTCTGTCTGCTGCTGTGCTACGACACAAACCGATGGTACATTTAATGCATACGTATGGTGCAAGACAGATTGGCAGAGAGACAATACAGAATATATAAATCCACACACACATTTCTTTATTCAACATACTTTAATTGTATAGGCAGACAGTTATTTATATTAATTGACAAAGCAAAGCGATTTACTGCTCAATTATGCTGAGAGGACACACACACACAAAACAATAAATAACGATGTGAAACAATACTGTTAAATTAAATGGTAGAAAAACACACACACACACACACCCTCATGCAAACACAGTCGCACACACACACACACACACACACACACACACACACACACACACACACACACACAAATGAGTCTGTTCTATGTATGACTTGACATTTCAGAAATAGGCCTTTACGACTGCCTGTGTGTGTGTGTGTGTGTGTGTGTGTGTGTGTGTGTGTGTGTGTGTGTGTGTGTGTGTGTGTGTGTGTGTGTGTGTGTGTGTGTGTGTGTGTGTGTGTGTGTGTGTGTGTGTGTGTGTGTGTGTGTGTGTGTGCCAAAAGCCAGCAGTAATGCAGTGAATATATGAGCGTCGTGTGTTTGAAAGTGTGCTAAATTCTGAGCAGTAATATATTGAATTAATAAGTGTCAGTGTAAAGAACTAGCCGGGCCTCTGGCCTCGTTTTACTATTCACTCTGAATGAGAAAACAGCCTTAAAAGGTTACAGTCAGAGAGGAAAAGTCATATCGGCTTTATTAAGCAATCCCAGGCATGTTAATTACTTTTTTTTTCCATCATTGTGGGTGGCTGACCTCCCCCTCTACTGCTCTTTCTCCATCTCTTCCTCTCTCTTTTTTCATGCAGAATTTTAGTAAAAGTAGACACACAAACACACAAGTCTCCTCACTCCAGACAACAGAGGGACACGAAATGAGGACGACATTTAAAGGTTTTCTTGTCATGATATCATATGATCTGCTTTGTAATTATCGCTGCAGTTCAAATATTTTCCTTTCAGCTCTCTCCTTACCAAGATAGACAAGGTCCTCGTAAGAGAACCACTTATTTCTGGTGATAGGGTGTATCTGGGACTAACACTAACATGACAAACTCCATGGCGTCCACAACAGCTTAAATAGTTGATTTATTATTATTAAATATGTTTAAACATCAATATATCAAGGTCAAATTGATTGTGATGCCTTGGTATAATTACCGTCAACAAATGTGTTATATCTAGTGTTAGTGTTTCTCTAAATTATGACCACAATTCCCATAAACCCCGTTGTTTCCTGTCCCCCCTCCGCTTCTCTGGTGTCTTAATCTTTACTGAACAGGATCAACATGTTGGAAGTGATTTTTCCATCTTCCCTTCACTCCTTCCACCATCTGCTGTTGCCTGAAACTCTGAAAGCTTTAACTCCGTTTGGAAGAACAGCGCCCTCTACCTGTTTTGTGCCGTAAAGCAATCCAGCAGATTTCCCACCAATGAAACGCTGCCAATCTTCTCAGCGATTGTCTCGTTTGATTACGGCCATTATACTCAAAGTTAACGTGGTAATGATTCATCGGTGTCAAAATGTTACGAGTCGCACCTTGATAAATGCACGATGAACCCTACAAGGAACATTGTAGGAGTCGGTAGGAGGTTTAGCGTCGAGGTTGTGCATCTCCAAATATCCCAAACAGGAAACGAATGATTTCTGCATTTCACTCAGTTCTCTGCTTTTTCCACGACCGCTTGAGGCCACTTCACCTGGAGTTACTTTCACTTCTCCTTTTGAAACGATGAGAACCCACATGGTAAGTCATCATGAAGAATAGAACAGCTATCAGGAAACCCTGATCAGTCCAGTCAAGCTGTCTGTCACTGCTTCTCCTTCAATCTCTCCCTCCACCTCCCTCCTTTTTCTCTCCCTCCTTTTTTTCTCTCTCTCCCTCCCTCCATCTCCCTCCTTTTTCTCTCTCCCTCGTTTTTCTCTTTCCCTCCCCTTCCCATTTCTCTGCCTCTTCTCTCTCCCTCCCTTCCTTCTGCATCCTCCCTCTCTTTCCCTCTCTCTCTCTTCCTTCCTTCCCCGTTCACTGTGTCCATTCATCTTTCCTTCCCTCTTCCACCCTTACTCTTTTTCTGCCTCTCTTTCCCTCTCGCTCCTTCTCTGCCTCTCCTCTCCTTCCTTTTTCTCTGCCTCTCTCTCCCCCTGCATTTTCCTCTCTCTCTCCCTTCTGTATTTTCTCTCTCTCTCTCTCTCTCTCTCTCTCTCTCTCTCTCTCTCTCTCTCTCTCTCTCTCTCTCTCTCTCTCTCTCTCTCTCTCTCTCTATGTCTCTCTCCCTCCCTCCATCTCTCTTGCTGAGAGGTTGCGTCAGAGCAGATGAATGTTGGACAGATGTTATGTAGAAGTCTCGCCCTGGGTGGCCGCAACTAAATAAGAGTGTGTATTGCCTGTGTGTGTGTGTGTGTGTGTGTGTGTGTGTGTTTGTGTGTTTGTGTGTTTCGCCCTAGGTGGCTACAACTAAATAAGAGAGGAAAAACTGCCTCAAGTAATTTCCAATACATGCCCCCTGCCAACCGCAGCTCTCTCTGTGTGTGTGTGTGTGTGTGTGTGTGTGTGTGTGTGTGTGTGTGTGTGTGTGTGTGTGTGTGTGTGTGTGTGTGTGTGTGTGTGTGTGTGTGTGTGTGTGTGTGTGTGTGGCATTTAGAAGCTGTTTCCTAGTTATTTGATCTTGCTCCTATACTTATTAGTTTGATGCTCAGAGTAAAAATCTGTCTTGAGTGTTTGTGTGTTGCCTTGTCCCGCTAAATGCTGCTGGCCTCTCTCTCTCTCTCTCTCTCTCTCTCTCTCTCTCTCTCTCTCTCTCTCTCTCTCTCTCTCTCTCTCTCTCTCTCTCTCTCTCTCTCTCTCTCTCCCCCCCATGTTTTCAGACTGTTATAGTATATGGTCATTGGCATTGGCAGCCTGTGTAACTGTTCAGCCATTAACATTGAAAACATTAATGTAGAAAGATGAAAATGGACTGACTAAATAACTGACTGATCATTGACTGGTTGACTGACTGACTGATTGACCGACTGTTGGTTGAATGACTTAGCTGGTTAACTGAGAGGCTGACTGACTGACTGACACAGGGGTGTAGTGGGGGGTAAACCCACCTAAATTCAGTCTAATCACCTTTGTTGCAATAATTGCACTAATTGATTTGTGCTCATATTGATGGTTGTATGCCTGATGCTGATCACCGATTGGAGGTTATGTAGTTATGGTTAGTGGAGGTTATAGTTTAGCCACTGCCAGGCCTGATATCCAGAGAGTTCAGAGATGTGGCCACCACTGTAGACAACCACACTCCCCCTGATTACCCGCTTTTCCATGTAAAGACAATCAATAACTCAGTCAATCAATAACACAGAGGCCGACCTCCTAGTTCTTTGGGAATTCGGTTTCTACACAACGGCGCCTGATTTCAGACAAAGAAGAAGTTGCCCGGTGATCTGGAGTCAGTCCATGGAAACGTCTTTTATTATGGAGCAGGAAATAAACACTGAAATAAACGAGTTGAGAAATGAATGAATAGAGGAATGCATTATTCATTTGTTCTTGATTACATTGTCTTACTCATTTATTTGGTGAATTACATTAGCATTTATTTCTTTTGTTTCTCTACATATTATTTTCCACATTGATTAATTTTTGTATTTATTAATAGATTTCATTATTTATTCATTTCATTCTGGACAGTTCTTTCCGCCATATAAACGTGGTCCAAAATCTGAAAGTCAGCATGTCACCAACAAAGTAAAAAATACATTTTCATTCATTTCAAACAAAAAGATTTTTTAAAACCACATATTATATTACTCTGAGAACTTCCCATACCTTCATTTTCTAGATGTCTTTGAGTCATATCACTACCAAAGATGGTGACAAAATTGAACATTCTTTCATTTCTTTCAAGGAAATGAACATAGTAATTGATAACTTGTACCAGGGCTACATTTGCCATCATAACTCAAAGTCAGCCAATAATGCAAAAACCCACTATTTGTTTTTCACGACATCGAGACAGGTTGTGTTTTCCCTGCTCTTTCCCCTGTCACTGCATATTGGTCTGGCATTGCTGCACTACACAGGAAAATAGACTGCAGCATTTTGAAAAGGTGACTGACAGCAAACAGCAAACAGCCAGACGGCAGCTGGGATTTGATTCACTGAGAAATAAACTCGGTTTGAGCCTCTGCTGCTGTGATATGCTCTGTCCTACACTGTCAGATGGACTCACTGGCTGACTGGCTGACTGGCTGACTGACTGACTGGCTGACGGACTGACGGACTGACGGACTGACTGGTTAACTCGCTGACTGATTGGCTGACTGACTGACTGGTTAACTCGCTGACTGATTGGCTGTCTGGCTGACTGGTTAACCTGCTGACTGTTTGACTGACTGACTGACTGACTGACTGGTTAACTCGCTGACTGATTGGCTGTCTGACTGACTGGTTAACCTACTGACTGACTGACTGACTGGTTAACTCGCTGACTGATTGGTTGTCTGACTGACTGGTTAACTCGCTGGCTGACTGACTGACTGACTGACTGACTGGTTAACTCGCTGATTGACTGACTGACTGACTGACTGGTTAACTCGCTGACCGGCTGTCTGACTGACCGGTTGACTGGTTGACTTGCTGACTGATTGGCTGTCTGACTGACTGGTTAAATTGCTGACTGACTGACTGTCTGACTGACTGGCTAACTTGCTGACTGTCTGACTGACTGACTGACTGGTTAACTTGCTGACTGACTGACTGACTGGTTAACTTGCTGACTGTCTGACTGACTGACTGGTTAACTTGCTGACTGACTGACTGACTGACTGGTTAACTCGCTGACTGACTGACTGTAAAAGCTGAGCTGACTTGATTTACTGACTAACTGATCTGTCTGACCCTCGCTGCCTGTCTGACTGGTTGACTGTTTTTGTGGTTTGATGTTCTCTTCCTTCCCTCTTCCTTTCCTCCCTTCCTTCTCTAGCTCCCTTTAGCCTCGCTGCTCCATCTACTTTCAGGCTGTCCATATTCCAAACAGTGTTAAGTAATAATGGAAAAGGCCTTTAGGGCAATCACACTTAATTTTGTAGCTCTAATTTCCCAATACACCCTACATTTAAAAAGTCTATTAATTTACCCACACACACACCAGGAGGTACGCCCCCCACGCACCCGCACATGAGCATGCACACACACACACACACACACACACACACACACAGAAACACAAATACAGTAGCACACACTGACGCACAATTATGTAGAAACATGCACCAAACATGTATGAATGCTGACAGAGATGTATGAAAGCTCACCTACACACACACACACACACACACACACACACACACACACACACACACACACACACACACCATGTTAATTGGTAGTGTGATTGGGGCTATTATGAGTTAATTACCTTGTATAACCTGATACAGTCTGTAGTAAAGACAGAATTAACCAGAGTACTGTGTGTGTGTGTGTGTGTGTGTGTGTGTGTGTGAGAGAGAGAGAGAGAGAGAGTTACTAAATTCAAGAGCAGATTGGGAAATTAGACTGTGAACATGTGTGTGCATTTGCATGTCTGTGTGTGTGTGTGTGTGTGTAGGTAGGTGTGTGTGTGTGTGATTTTCCCCAGACACAGTAGCACTGACCCCTATTAAAGTGTATTAATAGGCAAGCTAAATGTCCAGCATGAAAATCTAAGAGCTTACAGCCAAGATAATACTCTATTAGGACTCTGTGTGTGTGTGTGTGTGTGTGTGTGTGTGTGTGTGTGTGTGTGTGTGTGTGTGTGTGTGTGTGTGTGTGTGTGTGTGTCTAGGCTGGCTCGAGGCTGTCATATTCCCTGTATTAGAATTCTGCTATAGGTGAGGCCATTCTCCGTCAAAGCTAATTCAAAGGTATCACCCACTGGGTCCAACATGGCTCCATGACACCCTGACAGACTGATTCAGGTCAACAGCTACAATCTGCTGCACATGTTGTGACATGTCCCGCTCGGCACGGTGGTGTTGCTACCAATACATTCATTGATGATCTGATACGGTCTGCAGTCACTCAGGACATTTTCCCCCATGATATCCCAGACATGTTCTCAGTGCAGCGTGAAAATCAACCAGTGAGGGTTCAGCCACTTGCTCAAGGGCACATCGGTTAGGGTGAATGAGCACCATATACCAGCCAAGCCTTTGGATGGCCGTCAGCCTCTCTACCACGAGTCCAGGCCACAACTCTAACCGTACGCATGAATTTGATCGCCTTGACTTGAAAGATAAAGGACATAAGAGAACACGGCCAGGGCTGTAATCACTGTGATTAGTGGATTTGGCTGACATCTTTCTGCACCTCTTTTTTTGAAGCTACACTCGGCAAGATTTTTATGTAAAAATTCACTGTGGAAAAGCGTCCCATCCCTCCTAATTGAGACGTGTAGATTTGCCCTTTTACCCCCTTTCACGATTCATTTCAGGTGTCAGGTATGATCAGGGGCGGGAAACGTGAGATGATGAAATCTAACAGTAAAATATGAAACTTTCTCCTAAACAGCAGCAAGTAAGCCCTCCGTCCAGAGAAGACTCCTTCAAGTTCAGGGAAGCTCAGGAAAGATTATTTACAGGTGCCTGAATGAAATCCCGCTTGGAGCTGATTGGCTTTCGCTTTACTGGGTCAGGCAAATGTTTCTCTTCAACGCGGGCAACTACCTCTTTGCCGAGCAGCCTAGAGCAACGTTGTGTTCATCTTGCTCCATTCACTCTGCCGCTGATTGTTTTCCACATTCTGTCTGAACATAGAGTTTGATATGACCAACCAAATCTCCAAAATGTCACATTTTCAGGAACGAGTTGGAAGGTTTTCACATGACGACAACGTTGGTGAATATTGTGACGGCCTCAGTGAATACAATTCCCTTTATCTCTGAGAGGAGGGGATTTGGATTCTGTAGTTGTGCTACATTTGTTTCCTTTGTAATTCTCATCCAGATACAGTGTGTGTGTGTGTGTGTGTGTGTGTGTGTGTGTGTGTGTGTTGGTTATCACCTAATCTGCCAGACGAATACATTTCCTACCTCATCAAACCTTTGCAAAGTTACATTTTCGCGACCGAGCTTTCGGATGGTTTTCCCCGTAGCGAGTCGCACTTTGATTTCGCCTCCACCGCTTTGGAAACGGGCCCCTGCACATGAATGACAAGTAGCTCGCACTGTCATTGTGAGGCGGTCAGACTCCTGTTGACAGTTTCAGGCGTTTAGCTGACACCCTCATCCACAGCGACTTACAGTAGGTGAGCAGGCGAGGCGTTTCAGTTCCTTGCTCAAAGACTCTTGGACAGGACACGTGGGATTGAGCCTGAGACGGTCTGGCTAACCGCCGGACGGATCAGTGAAAAAGCTGAAAGAATACTTTCCCCACTGGTAATAAGTTGTTCTGTGTTTGCTCCGTGTGTAAGGCGTGCTCATACGCAACCTTCGATACACTTCCTGTGCAATTTATTTGAACTAGAGGACAGAAACGTGACTGGGGACTTTATTCTGAAGCATTCTGTCGTTTCATATTCACCTGAGAGGGAAACAAATCCATGGACCTGTGCTGCTGTGTAGCTCGATGGGTAGAGCAAGGCACTGCCACTGTTGGGGTTAGCGGTTCCATTCCCACTGGGGCCATCCATATTAAAAATGTATGATTCTGTAAAGCGCTTTGCCTGAAAATGAAAGTGTCTGGTGATTTTTCACTTTTGGTCTTATCCTCTGCATGAAAAAGAGAACAACTACCATAAGCTGTATTGTCTGTTTTCCACCTTATATTCACCAAAGATAAAGAAAATACATGATGCTGTCTTTAAACTAGCTACAGATTAAGATAAAGAAAAGTTAAAGATTTATATCCACTATATAAGCGTTAAGCCGTTTATTTATGGAGCTTTTAACAAACACGTAACAAACACAAAGACTGATATAAATAAGGATAATAAAAACGACATTGACCAAGTACATCATAAACTCCAAGAAAACAGGGCCTGTGTGTGTGTGTGTGTGTGTGTGTGTGTGTGTGTGTGTGTGTGTGTGTGTGTGTGTGTGTGTGTGTGTGTGTGTGTGTGTGTGTGTGTGTGTGTGTGTGTGTGTGTGTGTGTGTGTGTGAGAGAGTGCTTGGTATCTGTAACTCTTTTTTTTTGTCTTTCTTTGTGAGCTGAGCATCTTTGTTGTTTTGTTGCCGTGGTGATAACGGAGACAGATTGTTGCCAAGTGATCGCTCAACCCCCCCCTACCTCCCTAATCTGCAATATGTTCAGTTTGGCATGTCTGCTACTATTTGATACCTTTGGGGCACCTCAAAGACACGCGTGCGCGCACACACACACACACAATACTGATTTGCAACATGCTTTATTTGTCAGATTGCCTCATAATTGGTACCTTTCATACTTGTGCACACACACACATTTGTATGACTGTTCTTGTGACGACCGTTGCTGATTACATTCATTCTGTAACCCCTAACACTGGCCTCAACCCCCTCCACTGCACGCCTAACCTTAATCCTGAACCAGCCGGGGGACAAAAACAAAAGTTTAGATGGACAAACAGGCAGCTGCAACGGGAAAGAAAGAAACATGACATAGATCATATTTGGAAAAACCGTAGCGATGAGCAAAGTGGAAAATAAAGAAGAAGAAGAAGAGAGAAGGAAGGAAAGAGAAGGTGGAGGAAAATCCTTCTCCTGAGTCTGAACATCAAAATGTTGTATTAGTTCCTAAACGTGGATCATCATCGTCTGTGACTGGGAGATAGTTTGTCTTCATGGTCGTCACTGTTGCCTCAAAGTGATAAAGTAGTCGTTATTTATTATTATTTCCGCAACATCTCCTCACTCCCTCATCTCTCTATCCTTGTGAGGACATGTGGTCTTCATAAGGGAATGTCACACACCCCTGTAGTGTCAGTCTGGTGTGTGTGTGTGTGTGTGTGTGTGTGTGTGTGTGTGTGCCCGCCCCAGACAGACAGGTGTAGCATACCATATGTTGACTTGGTGGAAAGTTGGGTCCTCTTGTGGTCTCATTATAGTATCCGGGTAGATTTTCAGCTCTCACTGTCATTGTTTTCACTCATTATTTATACCAGATCATTTCTCGCTGTGTACTGGAGGTTTTCTGCTGCATCACGGTGGAGAAAAAAAAAAAGGAGGAGTTGTCATTTCTGACAGATAGGAAGAGAGAGATGAAGAGAGAGAGGCATAAATAGACAGAGAGAGCGTGACAGAGAGATAGAGAGAGATTTGTGATCGCATTACTACTAGCAGAGGAGGGACGGATCTTAAAGTGTGTGTGTGTGTGTGTGTGTGTGTGTGTGTGTGTGTGTGTGTGTGTGTGTGTGTGTGTGTGTGTGTGTGTGTGTGTGTGTGTTGCACTCCCAGTGACAGGGTTTATAAAGCGGCACCTCTCTCCGCTGAGTCAGCCGGTCTGACACACACGGTAGTACTCACAAACATACAGACACACACACACACTCTCGCTTGAATACAGAGACACTGACGTGCACGCCGAGTCTGGCGACCAGACACTAACGCAATATGGGCAAAATATTTACTCGGATGGAAACACACACAAACACACACACACACACACACATATATATGCAGGAACACACTGCACGGCGCCTAACCCATTAAGGATGTCAGGCAGCTGCCAAACATTGAAATTAGCAGGGGCAGGATTGTCTCCTGCGTATGAGAATGAAAGTTTTTTAATTGATTCAAGTATCCTATTATCTAAATCAGATTTATTTGTGAAACATCTTGAATTACATACTCATTCTAAAACAATACACTGGAAAGCAAATGTATTTGTCTGCTTTGCAGGCTTTCCTCGTCTTCATTCCGCAGGTCCTTCATCCCCACCGCTGTTAGGCTGTTCAACCCAACAGTCTAGTCCTCATCTTTCCTCTCTTATATAGAACTGTGCAATACCCCCCCCCCAACAACCAGTCAATCATCTCCCCCTCCACCACCTTGTAAATATATTTAATATTTAATTTGTTAATACTACTTGTTTATCTGTTTGCTTTTTCTTATGGCACTCTATTGTTTGCACACTTGTTTTTTTTGCACTATATTGTTTATTGTATATTCTATTCTATTCTATATTCTGTTTTTCTATTGTTGTGAGCTGCTGTAACGTGAATTTCCCCACGGCGGGATTAATAAAGTCTCTCTTATCTTATCTTATCTTATTAGTTGGGCTCAGCCTGGCTGTGGTTGGCTGTATCATCCTCTGGTCTGGTGTGGCTCTCTATTGACTAGCCAAACAACGGCAGTCAGTGTTTGACAATAATGAGCACATCTTGTGCAGATCCAGCACTAAAGTCAGAGAACAGCCTAACAAATGTCAGACCATTGACAGTTTCATTGTTATCCTTCTCCCAATAGAGAGTTTGCAGTAAAAACACGCCGTGGAGATGAAAACAATAAAAACACACACAGCGCTGTGAAAAAGAAAGTACAGCCCCTGAGAAGTCTCTTTCAACATTTTGGGACATAGGGATATTTGATCTTTCAATACTATGGACAGATAAAGGTGATGTAATTTAACAAATGACAATGAAAAATTATACTTTGCAATCATTTATTCAACAATAATCAACGTAAAATCTAATTTCATTCAACTGTGTGATGTTTGAGGGCTTTCTTGCATTTACTTCAAGTCCCTTCAAGTCCCTTCAAGTCCCTTCGAGTCACTTCGAGTCACTTCGAGTCCCCCCACAGCATTTCTATAGGATTAAGATCTGGGGCTTTGACATGGACCGTTCTTTAACCCTCCATTTCCTTCTTTTTGAGCCATTCTTGTGTGGATTGGCTCGAGTGTTTTGGATCATTGTCATGTCGCAAAGTTCACCTTCCAGTCCAGCTTCAGCTTTTTGACAGACGGCCTCACGTGCTCCTCCAGTACTCTCTGGTACAATGTGGAAGTCATGGTTGACTCTGTGATGGCAAGCTGGCCAGGCCCCGAGGCAGCCCCAAACCATAATGCCCCCGCCACCACCACCACATATTACGGTTGGTTGGTTTTGGTTTCTGCCATTGCGGCCAAACAACTCTACCTTGACTCGTTTGTCCAGAGCACATTGTTGCAGTAGTCCTTCAGATGTTGTCTGGCACACTTCAGTCCTGCATTTATGTTGTTTTCTGTTGTTTTTCCTTCCCATGTTGGCCAAATTCGTGCAGTCTCTTTCTGATGGTTACCTCATGCACTGTGCCATCGAGTTGACTCTAGATCCCTTGATGACACCCTGGGGTTATTAGAGACTTCTTTAAGCATCTTTCCGTCAGCTCCTGTATTTTGTGGGACGGTCTGGCCTGGACAGATTGCCAGTTGTCTGACATTTTCTCCATTTGTGGATGATCTTGCGGTCAGTGGAATGATTGACTTCAAATTGCTTGGAAAAAGCTTTGAAGCCCCTGCCAGACTCGTGGGCATCAACAATCTTTTTCTGAGGGCCTCAGAGAGCTCTTTTCATTCATGATGTTACCACACACCCCAATGGTGTGTACTCACTTTTGTAGCTGTAGCATAAAACACAGTCAAATACGAATCCACACAACTTATGCCAGATAAATATTGATTAATAAGACCAGAAGGCGGTCATTGACTTTCAGACAGTTCAAACGTTCCTGTGGAGGCTACATCATTTCATGGACAAATCAAGCAGTCTTAAGGCAGTGGGGATGAATGACTCTCTGGTTCTTTTACCTTTGAGTTTAAGTGATCAACTCAACGCTGCCCTCTAACGGGGCGAAACAGAACAAAGTTATTACCATTAACTATTAAAACAACATTCAATGAAGAATCAATGATCCGTCATGTTGGAGTTTGTGGTCAGCGTTGGCCTGGTTGTGAAACCTGGTTAGCTCCGCTGTAGTCCATCCATCCAAAAGATAATGGACATCCTGGTTTTGAGCCAGTAGCCCAAAGCCTGTTTTCTCTGTGCCACTGGTTTTGAGGCCATGGCACAGTTTTACCTTTTCTCCTGGCCAGTATAGCCACAAGGAAACTCAACGTGCTTTACATAACAACAATAAAACCAAACCAAAACACACACCAAAGTACTGCAAACACGGCATAAAAAATCCATAAAACATCGAGAAAATGTGCAAATGCACAAGCCCCCCCCCCCCCCCCCCATGAAAGTGCATGAGTGTGAGCGCACACACACACACACACACACACACACACACACACACACACAGAGGCCAGTGGAGAGAAAGTGTGCTGCTTTTTTATGAAATCCCAATATCGGCTCAATATATTGGCCACACACACACACACAGTCAAAAGACACAGGAACACAGCGGCTTGCCAAGTGGCTGCTGAAGTGCTTAAAAGCATTTGGAGAGCTGGGTGGGGGAGCCAGCAGTACTTATTGAAGAGAGAGGGAGAGTCAGATGAAAAGAGCTGGCTGATTGGGAAAAAAAAAAAAAGGTAGAGAGAGGGTGAGAGAGATGGAAGAGACGAAAGAGAGAGAAGGAGAGAGCAGAAATGATAGACCTGAGAGGGAAAGAAAGAGGATGAGGCAGACATCATTAAAACAAATCTCAAGTTATAGAGTTACTGCAGTTATGTCACGAATGCAGCAATCACAGCTGGTGCCGTCATGGCGTTGGAGAATAGGATGTATAACAACCTGTCTAGACAAAGAGAGATATCTGATACAGGGCGTGGGTGTGGATCAATACAGTAACGCTCTAGCTATAAGTGAATTGTCTGATGAGGTAGATTTGTTACTGTGACTCAGTAAACTGTCTTAGTAGCTTGAAACTGTTAGCCTGCTAGCTAGCCAGCAGGCTGATTTAGCAAAGCAACTGATGCTAATATTAACTGCTAGCTACTAACCATTTAATGTTAGCTATCGTGCAAATTGGATGCGATAGTTAGCTGACAACTTGCTACCCAGCAGACATTGGTGTTGAACATGAATGTCATAATGAATGTTGCGACGGCGTCCATAGTCGTCTGTAGCTGCTACCTGCATCGCTTTATGAAATCGGGACCGAAATATCTTTCTAATATCAGTTGAAATCAGTTTTCAAAGCTGCGTTCAGGTTCATTTTTACCATGCAGTAATATGATTGTTACAATGTTCTGCTTGTTCGGGTTGCATATCGCCGTCCATCGAATGCTTACTTCAGTCAGCTAGCTAACTAACGAGAGCGCATTACGTACATACAAAATCAATCACATGTATCGGTGATGACCTGATCAGTTCCCAACCACAAACGGCACAGAAACAAACCATGTCTATTCAATTCTGTTGAAACAGTCCAGTCATAAGCAATCAGTTGATCTGAGCCGTGGTTGCCTAGAGCTGAGGACCTCCAATATGGCCGCCAGATAGTGTGTCACGTCACCTGAACGCCCTCTATTAAGACGGATTCGTACTTTCACTCTGCTAGTAATGAATACTGAACAATTCTCTATTTTCTGTCGTGCTTCTGTCTCTATTTTATGTAACTCCTCTCTTTCTGTCTCCTCTCCCCCACTTCTCTCTCTCTCTCTCTCTCTCTCTCTCTCTCTCTCTCTCTCTGTTTTGTCACCATCTCTTTTTTCCCCTCTCACTGAATATAGCGATAACTGAATATGAAATAGACATCATTATGTTTCCCAGTCTTTTACAAACCCAAATCCAACACCCCTCGGTTATCCAATGAATATTTTCTCAGCGTGCTTTACACCCCTCCATGCACGCGCACACACACACACACAACCACACACACACACACACACACACACACTCCATTCAATTCTATTACGAATAGTAATCTCAGCGCCGTCATCAGTTTCTTACTTCCACAGTAATACTCGTTCTTCCATTTTGTTTCAGGGACATTATTTACATTTTCATAAAACTTCTCTATGAGTCTGTCTCAGCACTTTCTTAGGAAAACACTCGCCTTCCAAGAGTCAACCCAAATTATCTTTTTTTTTTTTTGCCAACCTGATTTTATGGGCTTTTCTGTAATGACACAAAGGCTAGCCTGTCCTGAGCCCACAGTACTCAATGCAAGCTGTACTTCACAAGGCAGAGATTTGGGCAGGCAGCTAATCATTTTACAGACCAAATATATAGAGATGCCTTTTTAATATGAGTCAGCTACGGGTCATGGCCTGGAACAGTATTACCTGTTCTTTGAGCTACAATTCAGTCTTTCATTACATTTTTGTGTGAAATTCCCAAATTGATTCTCTTTGCCAATGATTCTCTGTTCCCCTCAGCCGTTGTAGATCAGCTCAGATCAGATTCAGAAGTATTTGCACTAAAAGGGAGACAGTCAAGGCTAAAGATGGCCTTAAATTGTTGGTTATCTACAGAGCCGACCCCTTCCTTCTGTCAATCCCATACAAAGACCTGTCCAGATCCTATCACCTATATGTGATATGTCTCTCCCCTTACAGCTGTAATACATTTTGGTCCTCCTGTCGGTGGTGTGCGAGTGTTTCTCAAGTGATTACTGTGATATCTCCTCTCAGGAACTGTTGGGTGACAGGCCAGGACCCCAAAGACTTAGTGCTGGGTTTAGATACTAAAAGCTAAGTGCGGTTTCTGGACCATGCCTGTTTTTTGTCAGACAGAGCATCACCCATACCCTGAAACATCTTGAGAGTATGGGGTGTTCTGGAGATGTCTTGAGGGCAAGAGACAGATTCATAGGGCATGTGTCAAAAAGCAGGACAGGCCCATTTTCAAGACGCCTATTGGAAGTCTTAAGGCATTTTAAGGCGTTTATTAACACTGTTTGAACTCGCTGGATGTGAAATCTCATTTAGCTCAATCAGTGAAAATATCTGTCTATCTGCTATTCATTATCGGTGGAGCAGCTTTGGGAGTTGTTCATTTTCACAAATATGAATCAAGTCTCTCTCAGTTAAATCAAGTCCAAATTGAAATCAAATTAGCAACTCATGCTGCTGCTGATGAAGTTAGTTTTTTTAAAAGAGGAGAAAATCTGCTTCCTGAATTGACTGAAATGGATAAACCTCGTTTCTAACTAAGTGGACATTCAGCTGCTGTGATGAAAAACCTGCTCCTGTAATCTACCACCTATCCAGAACACACACACACACACGCACATGCACGCACGCACCCAGCAAAGGCAGATCAGATCAGATCAGATCAGAGCATTGCATGATGGGAGATAAAATATTCAGAGACAGTTTTAGCTGAAGAGGCACATTGTACAGTTCACTTCACCGCCACACACAAACAGAGAACTACCTACACACACACACACACACACACACACACACACACACGCAGGCATGCAGATGCACATGTCCACCCAGCCAGTATGTCAGAACATTTGTCGAGTTTATACCTGCACGTATTCATATTCTGCAGCGTACCTCGCCTAAAGCCCTGGCCTTCACTGCTCAGCTCCAGACATCTGTTTGTGCTTCTTGAAAATAATTCAGAAACAGATGAGCCTGCCACTTTAACTACACGACCACACGGCCTCCTACAAGTTTGCACTCATGCCAGTAGTTGAGGTTTAAAGTGGCAATCCTTGAGATCCTATTGTCTCCATCTTTGTTGCTAAGCGATCATATCTGTGGTGTTTTTGCACTCAACTTCCCAGAGATCACTTGTTGTTGTTGTTGTTGTTGTTGTTGTTGTTGTTGTTCAGCCACGGTGGCTATCGCTGCTCATGCTAACTACCCAGTTCTTCTTCTGTTTATTCCAAACGAACTGAAAACCAGTATCATTTCATGTCACTGTTATTTCATTTTTTAGAAGCTACCCCAATCTGTGTCAGTATGATTTTTGCAATCATAAGTTTCATGCTCACCACTATTATCTGCCTCAAATACAGTCTGTATCATCAACAGCCCATTTGGGGGTCCATGGCCATCTTATTCGTCCATCCAAGTTCGTTTCAACAGTGAAAAAGAAAGAAGAGCAAGTGAAACGTGGTGTAATCAACAACCCCTGCCATGTAGCTGAACGGTATTAAACACCTAATTACGTTTCCAGGGCCGACAACACCAAAATTACCCACAGAAAACAATTTGTTGCCATTCGTCAGTCTGAAGTCTGATCCAGCTCAAGGCTGAGCTTCACCACTCACTAAGCCAGATCACTGCACGATTTGTTGGAAAACAAGCTCGAGAGGAGGAACAAAATGAAAGGTGGTGAATGAGGTGATGATAATAATGATGGGTAATTGAAAAGCAGGCAGCATTTTATCTGCTTTGGTGGTGATGATGGACAAGGCTGAATATAGGAAATTAAAGGGTTTGGTTGATGTGGCGACAATTTCAAAAATGAGTGAGGACCATTGAACTCAAGGAAAACATACAAACATTTGCTCACTTGCACAAATACACAGATTCATAGGGAATTTCAACAAAAGTACTTTATACACGCACATATGCGGATAACACACACACACACACACACACACACACACACACACACACTCAAATACGTCTTTCAGGTCAGCTTATCTTCTGCTGCCTGTCCATACTTGCATACACATTCACACTCGCACTCACAGGTATTCATACATGCATGATTGCTCACATGCTTGCTCAAACATACACACACAAACATATACACGCACACACACACACACACACACACACACAAACAAACAAATAAACTACTTGAAGCTACTCTACTTGGTGCTGATGCACAAATTCACTGCTATGATATAAGAGCAGAGGAAATGACACCATAGTCACCAAGTTAGTGTGTGTGTGTGTGTGCGTGCGTGTGCGTGTGCGTGTGTGTGTGTCCGTAACCCTCTCTGAATATTGCATGCGCCACTTTATATATACCTGTGTAAGCATTCTAGCAGATGTGTCTGTGTGCCTGTGCATATAACCACGGACATGCACTCAAACCCACACTGGCACACCCAGACACAGTCCAGGGCGCTTGAAGGCTCAAGAGCTGACAAGTGCCCTTACATCCTTTTTTTTTTTTATTAACTTTTCGCTCTAAAACACAAACAGTGCAAGCCCTCCACGCCCAGCGTAAGCAGAGGAGAGACAGCTGCAAAAAATAAAAGCTTTCCATCATCTCCCAAACGTTGGGGGCAGAGATGACAGTGATACCACGACCAAGGAAATTACAACGTTTCCTCAGATCTCCGCCCTGCTAACCGTCACGTTGACTTCCACAACACGAGCTGGCAGATACACCGGACTGTTGTGTGTGTCTGTCTTTCCTACACAGGGGAGTGGGTGCTTTATTTATTAATTTTTTTGTCACAGTATACAGCGTCTTCTCTGCCATCCACGATCAGTCGAGGGCTCACGGGGTATTTGTAGCATCTATCGTCAGGCTGCCGTGACCTCTGACCCTTGACCTCCTTAATGCTTGTAATGTTGGGATTGCAGCTTATTCTACTGTTGCTTTCATTGGGGGTTGTTCTGGATAATCATGTCAGCTAAATGCTTGAGGCGGAGTTGCTTAGAGAGAGACAGTACAATGTGTTTTTGTTGTTGAGTGTAGAGAAAAAGTGTCTCATGATAATATTAAAGGAACAATCCACCCGTAGACACTAACACTGTATCTTCCTGCAGATAACTGGCCAAACGTAGACAACATTCAACATCATACAGGGAGAAATTCAACAGTATCCAAGATAGACCAGAGTGCAGTGCGGCCACAGATTGCATCTTTATTGATCTGTCGTCGGCATGAAGAAGAAGAAGCCAAGAAGGCATGTGAAGCACAACGCCTTCTTTCATAGATTTTTTTTCTCAACTGGAAAAACTTTGCCTTCGCTCTTTCCACCTACACACATAACAAACAGCTGGAAGCAAGAAGTTCACGGCCCTTCTCTGGGGGCTGTTGAAAGGCATTCTGGGAAACGTAGGAAATCATTAAGTGAAGCAGAAGTAGACACGGCAGGTTGAGGGAAAGTGGATACAATAAAAAGGTGAATTACAAAACCTCCTCACAAAACAACTCCCAGAATGCATCGAACACAGAATCTGAGGGTGGAATTCCCCTTCAATAATAACATTATTGATTGATTATTGATCCCTGTAAGGAAATCCAGGGAGGTCTGGGTCAGCTGGTAGAGATTCAATGTCTTGCTCAAGGACGTTTCAGCCAGGCGGATGCTTGCCAACACCCCGGGCCCTCTGGTTGAAGGACGGCCTCTCCAATCTGGAGGATTTGTTTTTAGCATGTAGTCCATTCCCATTGTTTAAACACCGGAACAATTTGTTGTTACTGCTGTGCTGGTGTACCTCCATGCATACACACACACACACACACACACACACACACACACACTGTAAATGAAGCAGAACCCAGACATCAACAGCAGTAAACACAGCTAGAACCACTTGGAAAGAGTTCAAAGCTCGCTTTACCTAGTGTGTGTGTGTGTGTGTGTGTGTGTGTGTGTGTTTTTTAGCAGATGGGGACAGCAGCATGTGTGGGTGTGTGTGTGTGTGTGTGTGTGTGTGTGTGTGTGTGTGTGTGTGTGTGTGTGTGTGTGTGTGTGTGTGTGTGTGTGTGTGTGTGTGTGTGTGTGTGTGTGTGTGTGTGTGTGTGTGTGTGTGTGTGTGTGTGGGGAGAGGGTCCCTCAGTACTTTTTGAATGCTGTTCATGAAATGACCTCAGGAGACAGAAGGGGCAGGTTTTGGAGTCTAGCCAATCTCCTTCTACGTACATTTTTTTCTCTATGGCTCCAAAACCCACTAATGGGTTTGTTGCCATGAAGCCTTTTTAGATTATTTTTTTTAACCCGGTTGCATTCAGCCCGTCTAATTTGATGTATTATAATTTGCATAAAAATACTTGGCTGGAAGTAATGCCGTCTCTGCCCCTGGAAGCCAGGCTCATTGAAACTAGCGGTGCATGACTCCCTCCCGTTTACAGAATCGATTCCGACTCTGATTCCAATCGCGGGAGTCGCTGGAATCGACTCCCCGACTCAGATGAAACCATCGGAGGCTGCATGTGAGACCGCTGTGCACGCGGCACCCAAAGGCTAAGTCACTCTTTTATGAGGAAATGACCTCGAGCTGATTCATGCACATTAAGAAAACCTGAGTAATGTTGCAAGAGCAATAATAATTTTGAAACCAATTGACCTTAAATGAGTGAATTGATCCTTTCACGCTCCATCTTCATGTCAGTGTAATCCATGCTCGGTCTGAGCAGCATGTGTGTCTACCTCTGCTCAGCATTGTGGTGGTAGGTGCCTACTTACCAACATATGAATGAACACCAGAAACGGTCCATTTTGAGCCCAAACCTAAAAACGTTCTCTTGTATGATACCGATTCTAAAATGACAACTATAAACTGTAAAAGTGGAAACATTTATGCATCAATGAACTTTGAACATTCTTGAATCAAGGACAAAGTTGCAGGAGAAATGCTAACAAGCCACCGACGTTGTAAACGTTATCATAAATAAGAGGCTTATCCATTTGTATGAATTGATATTGATTACACTAAAGGACTGCAGATGTGTTTATTGTCTCTTTATGACCAAGTGGCTCAGCTTTTACATTCAAATCAATATCTCTTCATCTTCATCACAATTACTGATTTTCACGATGAATGCTTTGCGTCTGTGATTGTATGTGTCCTTCCTTTGTGTGTGTGTGTTGTTTCTGCATTTGAACTAATATTTCATGATGACAGATGAATACAACATTGACCAACAAGAGTATTTAATGGAATAGGTGTCAGAGACATGTTTCCTGTTAAAACGTAAAGGTTTGAATAATTACCCATCATGCATCACAGCAAGGTTGTTATTGGGCCAGGGGACGGAAGCCATCGATCAGCGAGTGTGTGTGTGTGTGTGTGATAGATATTGTTACCTTGTTCTCTGGCAGCCATCTCTATCCTCATTATGTTTCCGTTTGTGTGCGTGTGCGTGTGTGTGTGTGTGTGTGTGTGTGTGTGTGTGTGTCTGTAAGACCGAAGAAATATGCATTCTATTGTGATCTCCCAATTGACCACGGTTCTTGTACCATGTTGTCAGCTGAAACAATGAAAAATATCGGGCCGTACTTTCGGTATAATTTATGGAAAGTAAAAAAAAAAACATATTTGGTTAAAGCAACACATTTCAGCAGATTGCATCAAAATGCTTCATAAGCAACCGGCACAGTTTAAATGGGGCATTCGGTTTGTTTTCAATTATGAAAATTAAATATTTGGGCAGAGACAGACATAATTCACCCAATGACAGGTTCCCTTCTCAGGAAATGAAGTGATATTTAATTCACAGAGTAATGATGGAAGATGGAGTGTGTGTGTGTGTGTGTGTGTGTGTGTGTGTGTGTGTGTGTGTGATGAGGGTGGTATGTAAATGTACAGTTTAATGATTGAGTATGGCCTAGACTGTGTGTGTGTGTGTGTGAGAGAGAGAGAGAGAGAGAGAGAGTTCAGTAAATGAACGCGGCTAATGGTTGAACAGGGCGAAGACAGTGACAGAGTCTCTCTCTCTCTGTTAATGTCTGTGTGTATAAATGAAAAGTGTATTAATGATTGAATACGCACTGGACAGTGACTGTGCGTTGACTGATGACAGTTATGAACAAGCTCATTATTGAAGGTCTTATCACCTCTCAGCAGACACAGTCACACACACACACACACACACACACACACATGCACAGACTGCTTCCTGTTCAATGTCATATATGCATTTGTCATCATAATCAACATTTGGACCCCACTCACCTTTCTGGAAAGTTCTGCAAAGACTCTTTTTGGGCCAAGGTTACCTGGAGTACAAGGAAACTCAAGTAGGTGTTCACTTGTACCTCATCTGTACCATCGTTGCTTACACCAAACAAATATATACCAGGTTTGGAACATAAGAAACCATGTATTAGGCACATACACGGACATGCATAGTAGTAGTAGCAGTAGCAGCAGTAGTAGCAGTAGTTATAGCAGTAGCAGTAGTAGTAGTTATAGCAGTAGCAGTAGTAGTAGCAGTAGTTAGTAGCAGTAGTTATAGTAGTTGTAGTAGTAGTAGTTATAGCAGTAGCAGTAGTAGTTGTAGTAGTAGTAGTTATAGCAGTAGCAGTAGTAGTTGTAGTAGTAGTAGTTATAGCAGTAGTTGTTGTAGTAGTAGTATCAGTAGTTATAGCAGTAGCAGTAGTAGTTGTAGTAGTAGTAGCAGTAGTTGTAGCAGTAACAATAGTAGTTGTAGTAGTAGTAATAGTGACAATATTAAATTCCTTAAGCCGTTTGAACTGTCAAAGTGTATTGTGTGTAGTGTGTGTGTAGTGTGTGTGTAGTGTGTGTCTCGCTCTAACCCCAGAGGAAACACACAGAAATGTGTTGTGCACACACTGTGAACAAATGTTGCTTTATTCACTGTGCTTCATCGAATATGAAAAGCCCTTTAACTACCAGCTCAGCCATATAGAAGAACTATTACTGTCCAAGTAAAGGAAAGATGAAGATGAATGGAATACATTTCTTATTGGATTGTTGTACTAATGGCAGCTGTATTTAAAAAAAAAAAACTACACTGCAAATCATTTCCACCTCAGCAATTCAGTTAATCTAGTATTGAGCATTAAAATCAGATTTTTCTCAAAACAAGTGAAAAAATCTGCCAATGAGGTGAGACAGTTTTATTCAATGCAAATCAAAAATCAATTATGTTTTCATGAAAACATCAATTTATGCCTTCGCCCCACTTAAAAGACCCTATCCTCCTATAGCTGGCACCAGTTTGATACTGCTTACTGGGATGTGAACTATAAATGGAGGTTATAAAGATTTATGTCAGCCAATCCACAAATAAAATGCTGGATAAACCTTTAGATGTTTAGATGAGTTTAGATGAGTTTTCCCTGTAATACATCGCTGGATTTATAGTGCCTGGAGTCCATATATGTCAGCAACCGTATCGCTGTTGTCGTGTGAAAACCTCGTAACTCAAATCTTGGTAAATTGCTTGTGTTAACTGAAGGTAAAGATGCTCCTCTAAAGGCTGAGAAAGTGTCTACCACTCTCTCATGAAAGCCACTGAATACACTTAAAACATGAAGCGGCTTTTTTTTTTTGCTTGATCCCTGAAATTTTTACATTTTTGGAGATACAAGGTTTTTACTGGACGTGGCTACTTGGCTAAGCTCTGTTTTTTGTTCAGAGTGCAAAAAGGTGGGATTGGTCCATATGTGAGTGAGTGTTGTATGTTTCTTTAACGTAGGATTAGTCTGCTGGCTGATTTTGAGTGACAGGTGAATTGCCTCCCCTTCCCACTCTCTCTCACACACACACACACACACACACACACACACACACACACACACACACACACACTGGGACTCTTTGTCGTCATGTCTGTGTTAGATGACAACAATTTAAGACTTTAAAGGTTGATGCATTGTGTGCTGGTTTTAATCTCTTAAGAGTTTTTACACTTGCTCTTTGTGGGATTTGGTAAGTGACTGTGAATTATGGGTGCAACAACAGGGAGAGAGAGACAGATTGGGGGGGGGGCGAGAGAGGGGGAGAGTGAGACAGAGAGAGAGAGAGAGAGAGAGAGAGAGAAAAGAATAGTTCCATAGCCTACAGTTAGGAGAAAGATAATTAGCTAAATCTCCATGGGTGGTTGCGCCACCCCTAGCCCTACACTGGAGCTTGTGTGGAGTGTGTGTGTGTGTGTGTGTGTGTGTGTGCGTTGGTGGGACCACCTGCGGTTAGGAGTACCTTTACTGATTTAAATCACCTAATTAGAGTCACTAACTACACACACACACACGTTTTTGCATTGAAGGTTTCGCATGCACTATTAGCTGCTCGGTTCTGTGCGTTCGTTGGTTTGTTGGTCGGTTTATTGAACGGGCACCGCTTAGAGGAGATCCGGTCTGGTCTCTTCAGGCCACAGAGTCCTGCATGAGGGAGTCCAGCGTGTCTCTACCAGGTCACACCAGCAGGAGCAGCTCTGGGTTGGTGGGCGGTGCGTTCACAGACCAGGAAGGAGCTCTGTGATTTTCTAATTAAATATTTAGTTCAGCTACCACAGCGCTTTGTTTGAGCCCTTGTTCTGTAGATGTGCGGATAATGAATGCATGAAATAAAATAAATATTGTTTTGCCCCATTATGTTTTTGTTTTCTTGAGGAAGACATTCTGCCAGTGAATGACTTGCAGTGGATGTTTACGTGTTAATAGTAACCAGTTTCATCTCAGTACTTTCCATGAAACTCTGCACACAGTTTGCAGCAACGCAAATGCATCATGTAATAAGTGCAGTGTGTTCCCGGTGTTAGGCATCATGCATTTGTAAATATTTGGTTTTCTACGTCTTCTACACACTCCAACACTGTTCAGACACTTGAACAAACCAACGATATATTGATGTTATAGCGATAGTAATGATTGACGAAGACGTAGTCATGAAAGTTATTATCAGTACCGACTGTTCCTCTGAGTCACTTCTTACATTTCCTAAAATGTAGCAGCGAAGTGCAAAAGTGACATTAATTAAATTTCCCATATTTTTCTGGGACAAGTTTGTAGTCTTCATGCTAAACGTCTAATGAGCCAAGCGTCGTTTCCAAGACCAGCTCCTAGGTGGTTTACAAGACAACCCAGGTGTGGATTAGACGTTTCAGGGAACCGAAGAAAACATTTTAGAGTACAAGTGAGTTACATTTCCTCACTGGGTGTGATGTTCATCTTCCTCCTACACCCCCGCACCCCCCCCCCTCCTCTTCAGAGCCCTTCATTGTTAATTTATTCCTTTAATCATTCAACTCTATGTGAGGAGTTAAGGGAGGGAGCGCTTGTTTCCCCCATCAGGGTGTCCCTCCGGTGTGGCACTGCTCCGGAGCAGATGGTCTCTGTGATAATGATCTATGGTGTGTGTGTGTGTGTGCGTGTGTGTGTGTGTGTGTGTGTGTGTGTGTGCGCGTGTGTGTGTGTGTGTTTCAGTGAGAGAGAGAGAAAGAGAGAATTCATGTGTGTTGCCTCCACCTCAGCAGAGTAGCACCAGGGTCACATTAAAGCTCATCGATCTGACACACACACACACACACACACACCCTCAGGCTCTGGCTCTCTCCACAGAGTTGTTGTTGCATCTGAAACATGTTGGTTTTACACAATACCAGAATACCGTCTCTGCTACGGTTCAGGTTTCTATCTGTCTGAAAGGCTTTCTAATGAATCTAACGATTTAATGATTCATCAACGCGGGTTTTGGAAGTTCGGACCAAGAATGCATGTGTGGAGCATCATTAGCTTGCGGTAGAAACAGAAGCGAGAGCTCAAGGAGAAGTCTCGCTCTGAAACCTGAAAGATGAGGTGAGTTGTTTCAGGAAGAGGTTAAACAAAGGTTTCTGGTTGAACAACGGTCTAACTCTGTAGGGATCCTTTCCGTAATGTTGACAGACACACGGATAACAATCTGAGCCGGTCAGTGGCAAAAACTAGCACTTTTAGTGGACGTACTTAATTGGACGCAGTGGCCACAACGGATTACGTTGCAGCCACTGCAGCCCGTTTCGCGGCTGCCCGGCTGAGGCGATCTACCGGAGCAACTCCAAAACCTTTTGTACCTATTAGTCATTTAGACCCCAAAATATGTACAAATACGGCCCAGGTTTAAAAATACCCGGAATTACCCTTTAGGTTTGTGATAGATCGTCCCTTTGGTCAGTTTCCCATTAAGTGATGAGAACATAGACACCCAAATCATCCTTGTGTCCCCGGTAGATCATCGGCTCTGGTGCTCCATGCTAACACACACACACACACACATACACAGAGAAACAGAGAGATACACACATACGTGGTTGAGAGAAATGAGGAAGTATTCATTGCCCCTACAATAGGTTTATATAAATTGGTAGATAAAGAAGTTGGATAGAGACAGAGAAAGTTAAAGGGGTAATCCTCCAGTTTGTGGTTTGTCTCCATCTTTGTCTCTCTTTGTCTGCTTCTGTAGGTGGCGCTCTTTCCTTTATCTGTTCAGCCACGGGGGTTATCGCTGCTCGTGCTAACTACCCAGGTCTTCTTCTGTTTATTACAAACACTACCGGAAACATAAAACGCATCACTTCCTGTGAACCAGATTAAAAAGGCAAACAGAAAAGCTTTCAAGACGTTTATTTCTATGAAACGTTTGTTGATGATTACTTTAAGGAGAGAGTCAGAGTTAAGGAAAGCAGAAAAGGGGTTTTGTAGTTTAGGGGGCTGCTTACTGAAAAACGAGATCACATGTAGCACAGTAGAACAGTGGAAAACCCTCTGGGAGTCAGGAGGCTGGAGGTTAGAAGTAGCCTGGTAAGAGGAGGATCGATGGTTCAAATTCCAGCTGGGAAAATGTGGATGGGGAAAGTGAATGACTAACGCTCTCCCCTCCCGCAACAACTGTTACCATCAAGATGCCCTTGAGCAAGGCAATTAAATTAACCCCACCAGTGCCGGCGGAGCTGCTCAGTGGCCAGCAGTAGACCGCGGTTGTACTGGGCAGCTCCCAGTGTGAAGGTGTGGACCTGAGTGAATGTGAAGCAAGGCGTTGCTGGAAAAAAAGACCGGTGCTCTGTCAACTTTCCCTGGATAAATAAAGGTTAAGAAAATGGAGTTAGATAGATAAATAAAGTGAGGGAGGAAAAGAGGGGTGGATGAATGGGCGCACAGACAGGCATGCAGGCTAATTGCTTGACTGATGGCCTCACCCATTCATTTATTGATCTCTGCTTCATGTCTGGTCTCTGTCTTAGTAAAGCTATCAAGCCGCCGTCGCTTCACATAAGAGTCAGGCCGTTTCCCCGAAGAGTCATTTGCATTGCATCACATCGGAGTTCTGCATCGATTTTACCGAGCATCGGTTTTAGTCAGAGAGACCCAGCTGCAAGAAAAAGTGTCAAATTAGAGTAGATACCGAACAAGACTAAATGAGTCTTACTGTGAATAGGGCATGACATACAAGTATAAATGTATCAGGACAAAATATAAATGTCTCCCGCTTCTCTGCTCAGCCAGACATTTCATAATTCCCTCAAAAAGGTCAAATCGATTTGATATACAGAATATAGTATCTGATTATGCCCATTGAGCAGGACAGAAATGTGAAACATTTTCCACTGCTGTTTGCAGGGAACAAGATAGCGGGCAGCATACTGCAGCAAGCCTGCTTCTGGCTTTAAAAGAAACAGGCTTTTCTGAATAGGGGACCAGGTTGGATCTGCTTGTACGGTAGTAATCGGTTGAATGTGGAAACAAATTATTTTTTCCAATTTTTTTATTGTATTTTTTGTAATACTTTATTGTGCCTTCAGAATGTCAATAATCTTGCACTTATACATAATTGCGGGGACACCCATTTGTTTTCTTTTATATTGACATGGTTACAAAACAGTGAAGAAAACATAGATAGGAAAGGATGAAAAAAAGGAGGGAAATAAAATATAAGAATAAAAAACTCACAGCAACAGTAAAAACAAAACATTGAACAGAAAAAATAAAAGGATAAATAATAATAGAAATAAATAATAAATACAAATACACCTTTTTCTGTGGTGCCAGTTTTAGAGAATAAGAGTATGTAGGTGCTGAGACTTTTGAGAATGAAGCACAAGGTGTGAGGGGTAAAAAAAAAAAAAAAGGGGGTCACCTTCCTGTGCTTCCTAAATAATAAAAACACAGTTTCCCAGCAAACATTTGACTTTGAATAGATTTAAATACAGCAACAAAGTGAAAGTGATACCAAAAATATTTCTGGTATCAGTTTCCAAAACGGTTTCAATGTGAATTATTACCGTGCCGTGATATCATCTCACGAAGATTGTGCTCATTGGGGTTGACATTGAACTTGGCCACCTCCTGCAATCTCGCCATCTGTCAAACGCTCGCTGGGTTTACAAATTGCAGCCAAGAGGACAACATCTAATCACTTACCGGCAACTTACACTTCACATCTCAGGTGTTTAGATCGATTTGAAACGAGCAGAGCCACCATGACGTCCTTCCACCGCTGGATGTGTTGATGTGTTGACATCCAGTAGAGAAAGACGGCATGTACAATTCCATGAATCAGGGGGTTTTCATTCATTCATCTTCTGTCCTTTTTCAAATGAGTTGTACACAATTCCCCCCCAAAATCAAAGATGTAAAGTCCTCCCTTGTGTCAAAGATCAGATGAGTGTCGGGCAGCTTCACCGGACAGCGAGCAGAGAAGGTCAAAATTAACCGATCCCTAAAATGTCGAGGTCCTTCCCTTCTCTGTACAGAGTGCTATAGGCCACACAGCAGCACAAATTAAAACCGTGTTATGAAAATGCCAACATAATTGTGACTGCTGTTTTAAATGGCAACATCCCCACGCGCCCACCGTCGCCAGAAATGTTGCCGTGCTGTGAGTCTCGCCGCGCCGTCCGGCGGTTCTGAAATGAAGTGGAAAAGGTCACGGCCGGCTCGACACAACAAGCTACGAGGACAGGAACATGAGCAGACGGGGAAAGACGGCGTTTGTTTTACTGTACCCGGAGCACCAGATGAGTGGGGTTTGTCTGCCATGGAAAAGAAACAGAAACAAAAATCGACTTTAGAATGGTTGAAACCTTTTTTTGCAAATACTACAGTGTTAAACCAAGTCTCACACCAGACATTTTCTCTCTCACACACACACACACACACACGCACGCACACACACACACACACACACCTGTTTTAAAGTTTGTTTTAGGAAATGCTAAATCTATCACAATCATTGTAAAAACCTCATAAGTGAGTGTGGGAGGAGATATGCACTAAACTAGACAATAGAAAATATTCTGCCAAACTCTTATAACGCTTTAAGGCTTGTGTGTGTGTGTGTGTGTGTAACCATTATCTCTTCCTATTGAGCGTTTGATCTGACTGGTTAAAGTGCGCCATGTTCTTTTTCGATTGCGTGTGTCTGTGCATCCAAGTGTGCATGTGACTCTGCGTGTGACTGTGCATGTGACTGCATGTGGCTGTTAGCCAGGGTTAGCTTGGGTTAGCTCATCAATACATAATGGATACATATGAATACAATAAACAGCCAACTCATCAGATCTATTGACCACACGTGTTGTCAAAATCAGATTTGTTGTTCAGGTTGACACATGGACTCACCATCTGGCCGTTTTCCCTCAAAGTAACCTTGAATTGATGGAGGGGGGGGGCATTTTATTTTGAACAGAACCCTCAATAAATTCTGTCTGTCCGCTTGTAAGTCACTCTGGATGAGAGCGTCAATTAAATGACTAAATGGAAATGACAAGGGAAACGGTGATGGGATGGAGGGAAGGCAAAGGAAAGGAGAGGAGAGGAGAGGAGAGGAAAGGAGGCGGTCTGGGTGAAGGGTTGTCTCATTAATCTTGGAAGGGCACAGCGGAAGCTTCAGAATGCAAATGAAACGATCAGTCTTGTCAGGGGAAGAGAGGGAGGGAGGGAAAGAGAGGAAGATGGAGAGAATGACAGAGGGACTGACGGAGCGACGGGGAGACGAGAGACAAGCTCGGGAGGAAGAAAGTTTGCGGTGGAGAGGAGAGGGAAAGGAGAGGAATGAAAAGGGAGAGGTAACACCCTTGTGGACTCCTAATCCTCTCCATCTGGTCTGGAGCTGCCCTCTAACCCACTGGCACTCTCTCTCTTTACCACCTCCTCCTCCTCCTCCTCCTTCTTTCTCTGTCTCTCCAGTTTAAATGCAGCGGCTTCAGTGGAGACAATGTCGCCAGTGTGTAACGTTTTGAAACAAGCTTGTACTTTCAAACCGTAAAGACTCGTACGACGCGATGTACACAGCTGCCGATACCTGTATGCTAGCACACTTCCAAAGCCGGGACCATCTCACCATGTATAATAACATGACCTACGAATCAATGTAACTCTACTAACTACCGGATCTGGTAAACACGATAAGAAACGTGTCACCCGGCTGGCTGGAACCTCCTCCAACTGGGTTTAGGAGAATAATCTTGAAGATGGGCATGGACCCATCCCCATGCTGCTGAACAAAGAGACGAGACATCAGGGGTTTTATTCAACACATATTACTTTCTCTCAGCCTCTCTCTCTCTCTCTCTCTCTGTCCTCTGCTTCCTCACTCTCTCTCTCTCTCTCTGTCTCTCTCTCTCTGCGCCGTCTCTCC
This sequence comes from Hoplostethus mediterraneus, assembly GCA_034670385.1. NCBI lineage: Eukaryota > Metazoa > Chordata > Actinopteri > Trachichthyiformes > Trachichthyidae > Hoplostethus > Hoplostethus mediterraneus. The sequence continues at coordinate 1,577,751 of JAXDDW010000102.1, forward strand.
AGTACCTCTTCAGGTGCTTTTATCCAATTGACTGGAGTGCATTACGGCAGAGTGGTTGTTTTGTTTGTTAGTTGAAAGTAGAGCTTGTTTCCCCCCCGTCACAATTTTGAGCCAGCATACCAGCGAATACATGAATACCTTAACTCGGTTTGTGGGGCCTCGTTGGGCATGATCAGTCTCAGACATAAACTCCCCCCCAATAACAACTCACCTGTCTTTTCAGGACCAAACCAGGTGGACTTGAATAACCATTCATTTGTTGACATTTTCAAATCCATTGTCGATACTTTGGCCTGGCACCGGGGTCGGGAATAGATCCTACACATGGGAGGCAATGTCAGCTGTCCTTTATAGTGAAACACAATGGATGGATGTGATGAAAGTATATGTGGATGATGCTGTGTTATTTTCCCAATGACAACCAGTTTTGATATTTAAAATGCATTATCTAATGAGCCTCATGTATCTGTTTCCACTGGGACGTTCATCAGGCTGAAAACTCTCAAACACTCCTGATAATCAACCCCTCTCTCTCTCTCTCTCTCTCTCTCTCTCTCTCTCAGCTCTCCAGACTACCCAGCCTCCCAAGGTCCTCTTCCCCCTGGAGAGACAAGACACAGTGATAGAAGTCACGCCTGGTAAGGATCAACAGCTCTTCTGTTTTACTCTTTCCTTGTGTTGTGTTTTTTCCCCTCCGTCTTCGTCTCTCAGTCTCATCGCTGTGGTGTTTCTGAACTGCTGTTCCCAGAGATCACCTGTCAATCAAACAGTGTGTCCAGTGCTGTGACATATTGGGTTTCCTGTTGATGGAGTTTGAGTTTCTGTAGGTGGCGCTCTTTTGTTTTGTCTGTTCAGCCACGGTGGCTATCGCTGCTCATGCTAACTACCCAGTTGTGTTTATTTCAAACAAACCAGAAAAGTAAAACGCATCACTTCCTGTGTTCCTGTGGATTATTAGTTTAATGAGACACTTTATTGCACCATGTAGCAAAACGCCATTTTCTCTTGCCCCCCTCAGAGGTCAGGGTCAGGCCTGGTAGGGACTGAGTTCCCTACTCGAGGACACTTGAGCAGGGTGAACGTTTGAACCCTGCCACCCCCACACACTCTCTGTATCTGTGCTCATTTCTGTTCTCTGCTCCTCTGTTTTTGTTCTTTCATCTCCTCCGCTTACGAGCCGATGTGCGTTGATTCACATTTGCTTTGCATTGATAAATTTGTAGAGCCTGCACAAAACTTGATACAATGCATGATGAGAATAAGAGGATAATTAAAACCGTGACATTGTGAATTTATTATTATTTATAATGTTTTTTTTCACTTTTATTTTTCTTCTCCAAGCACTTTTCACATTTAGAGCCAATGGCATCTGATTTGGCAACTTGGACCAACACCAAAAATGTCTTGTCAGCATTGTTGGTATTCCCACTGAAACCAAGAGGACTGGGTATCAGCGTGAACCTTTCAGTAACACTTGTTTCCTTGAGGAATGTGAACAAAGCTGCAAGAAAAAGAAAAGAAAACAGCAAACTAAAATTCAAATGTTGAAGGGATCGTTAAGGCTGTTCAGGCTTTACTTGTCTACTGAACTGTAAAGTCTTATATGCTGGTGTGGGACAGGTTGGCTGGCTTCCTTGTCAGCTGTGTGTGTGTGTGTGTGTGTGTGTGTGTGTGTGTACGTGTACATGTGTTTGTGTCCTGCTGTTCAGTGGTCTCTCTGACAATGTTAGCGCTGCAGGTAGAAATGCGTGTGTGTGTGTGTGTGTGTGTGTGTGTGTGTGTGCGTGTGTTTCCATTAACTCCAGATTGATGGTGTAATAAATAGGCCCTAAGGCCTCTGTACACTGATTGCAGCAGGAACACTTTTTAATGGGCACTGCAATCTCACTCCCCAACCCTTATATCCCACACACACACACACACACACACACAGAGAGACAGAGAGAGAGAGAGAGAGAGAGCGAGAGAGTCACAGTGTGACCCTGTGGTACAATTTTAATTATCATCTTGTTTTTACCTGGGGGCTTTACATCACCAACCAGCTCTGTGTTGCAGATTTTCCTCTTTTTCCTCTTCTGCCCACTCCTCTTTTCTCCTCTTCTCTTCTCCCCCTTTCTCTTATTTCCTCTCAGTTCTTAGACTCTGCACTTCTCTCTCTCCTCTCCTCCTCTCCTCTCCTCTCCCACCCCCTCCCTCCCTCCCTCTCCTCACTGTTCTCATTACTCTCTAATGCTCTGGGTTATAAACACAATTCATTATACTCATTGTTGTTATGCTGATGTGGACTACAGGCAATAGATTGACAATAAAAATCTCATAATTAAAGATTGATTTGTGATAAAAGCGTAGTTTTCTCAAAATCTGTGGTGGAAGATGCATTATAGCATCATGGCAGCGAATTTGCACCTCCTCTGCAAAGTTTAGCTTTTAAACTTTATATTTGCTGTGAGTGTTTCGGTGTGTAAAGCACCAGCACTGCTACTTCCAGCTCAGCAAGAGAGTCCATGAAAGATCTGCAGGTCCTTAAAAGGTACATCAATTATCTACATTTGAGGCCTTAAAGTATGAAAACGTTTTAACTCCAGTTAGAGGTCTTGTTTTTTCACAACCTGGTTGTAGACTCATCCAGTAATGTTCTAAATAAAAGCGAATAGTGATCAGGTAGATCTACCGTGGCTCAGTAAACTAGACTAGTAAACTTCAAGAGGTCTAGTCTTACATGCGGCTTCCTGAGACCTTCAGATAGCCTGAATGCCCTTTACACACTCCCGTTGAGCATTGACACTTTTTCATTTCACTGCAAATAAAGTTCTTGAATCTTGAATCTTCTTGAATCTTGAATGAGGAGAGACAGGGGTCCTCCCTCCCTCCCTCCCTCCCTCCCTCCACTGATGATCCAGACCCAATTCTAGGTAGTTACAGGTAATTCCCTGTTGCTCCCTTTCGTCCGCCCCTCTATCTACCCACCCGGCAGTCAGACTCGTCCAAATCTTGATCCCTGCCTCCATCCATCCATCCCTCCCTCCATCCCTCCCTCTCTCTATTACTTAAACCTGACCCAATTACAAGTGAGTGTGTGTGTATGTGACTGTAACAGCCACTGATTCCTGATTCCCACTCAAACCCTGCAAAAGACCCCTATTCAGTCACACACACACACACACACACACACACACACACACACACAAACGTTAGGTTATTCCACTCTAGCACAGCTAGATTTACCAAACTGAAGTGTGTGTGTGTGTGTGTGTGTGTGTGTGTGTGTGTGTGTGTGTTTGTGTGTGTGTGTGTGTGTGTGTGTGTGTGTGTGTGTGTGTGTGTGTGTGTGTGTGTGTGTGTGTGTGTGTGTGTGTGTGTGTGTGTGTGTGATTTCTAGCGCTAGCTGACAGGTGTTAACTATTAGACCTCAGCTGTCAATGTTTATTTGCTGCCGGCACGCTAAGCACTCTGGGAGATTAAATAGCCTTCATAGTCACCTACAAACACACACATACACACACACACACATACAGATACGCACACACACACACACACACACACACACACATAAGACACACACATATAGTCATTAGGTTTTAAATCATCTACACACACACACACACACACACAGCCATGAAAATACACACAAAGAACTCATACACAGAGATTGCATGTACACACACATAGACACATACATGAAAACACATACGGACACTGACACACACACACACACAATCTCTCTCTCTCGCTCTCTCTCTCTTCTCTCTCTCTCTCTCTCTCTCTCTCTCTCTCACACACACACACACATATTGGGTGGCCAGTGTGAGGTTAGATGTGACAGCAGAGGAAAGATAGGGGGGGATTCTTCCTGTCTTCCTCTTCTTTCTCGTCTCTGTCTTCTTCTATCTCTCCATCGTATTTGTCCCCCGTCTGTCTCTCTGGGTTCCTGTGAGCTGTCTGCCTCTCTCCGCCTGTCTCTCTCGCTTATCCACCTGTCTGTCTTCCTGTCGTCGCTCACTATCTCCGACTGTGCCTTTTGTCTTTCCCTTTCAACTCATTCAGTTTTTCATTCGTGTAGTTTAAAGCGACGACGCGTCGTGTGAGTATTCCTTTTCAGATTGTCAGAGGGAGACAATGTGAGATCAGAGGGGCGGCAAATGAACGCAAGATAGATCTTTGCTTTTCATATTTTCCTCCATGAGAAAGACTCATTTTGTTTCCTGTTGTTAGTCATCTTCAACTGGGCAATCTAGAGGAGAATAACCCCAAACTGACAATTTATAAGAACAATACAGTCAGATTTATTCCTTTATTTGCCTCTTCATTTATGAGTACGTGTATTGAGGAATAAACCTCATCTCTAATGCTGACAACAAAAAGGAAGGAAGGAAGGGTGGAGGGGAGGAAGGGAGGAAGAAAGGAAAGGGGTAGAGGAAGGAAGATGAGGTGAGAAGGAAGGAAAACAAGGAGGAAGGAAGGAAGAAAGGGAAGGAATGAGTGAATATGGGAACAAGGAAGGGAGGAAGGAGGGAGCAAGGACAGAAGGCAGGAAGGAGGATGGGATGAACAAAGGAGGAAGGAATGAAACAGGCATCCAGTAAAGAAGGATGGAAGGATGGGGTAGGAAGGAAGGAAAAAGGGAGAAGAAGTAAGCAAGGACAAAATGGGAACAAGGAGGGAAGGACAGAAGGAGCAAGAAAATGGGGATGGAGAAAGAAAGAAAGAAAGAAAGAAAGGAGGAGGGCGTCAGGAAAGAGAATGAGAGGGAAGGAGAGAAAGGAGGTATCTGTCTATTTGTAACAGTTCTAGTAACATATCACTGTAAAACAACGGAGGAAGACAGAGAGGAGAGATGATTCATCAATCTACTATGGCCTTTAATGCTTTCATTTCTCTCTCTCTCTCTCTCTCTTTCTCTCGCTCATCCATTTTATACACACATGCAGGCAAATAAGACTGTCATGATGTGGAAGTATCCGAGCTGCCACTCTATCACTGCCAAAACACACACACACACACACACACACACACACACACACACACACACACACACACACACACACACACCAAAACAGTGGACTAATACGTCTACATAATGTGGCACGAGGTGTTCAACCTTTCCATCAGTGTCACCATGTACACACACACACACACACACACACACACACACACATACCTCAGGCAGCGTCTTTGAATTTGTGCTTGATATAAACAAGTTGTTGACAGACAATAGAGAGGGGGAGAATTAAAGAGGTCGAGAAAAGAGAGAGAGAGCAATGAGGGGATTGAGAAAACAATCGCGGGTGAAAGAATGATCAATACGCGATGAAAGGATGATAAAGAATAGATTTGGCTCTTTCTCTCGCGCTCCCTTTCATTCGTCATCTGGCGGGCTCATGCATACGGTAATCAGCTTTTGTTTGCAACCTTGATGGAGAAGGAGGGACTGATGGAGAGAGAGAGAGAGAGAGAGAGGAGACAGGGGAATAGAGAGGGGTGGGGGAGACAAGGAAAGGGAAGAAATTGATTTGATAAGAGAGGAGTTGGACGTTTCGATGTACAGCAATAACAGTAGACACAGCAACTCCAGATTGAACAAGTGGGCCGGAGGCTGGAAGGTCACCGCTTTCAATCCCTGCACGGGTCGGGAATATACACAGAGAAACTGAACCATTTATATTGGTGCTCCAGGTCAAACACAACTTGAGCCTCTGTGTGTCCCTACTGACGCCTTAAAACAGAGACCTCCTTTCCACCCTGGCATCATGGGTGATCTGATGATATTCAGATAGCGCAATAAAGTTTCAAACCCAGGAAAACACTCAACACTTGCAGATCTGATCTGCTGCTTGGTGGTCAGAGACACATCTGGCCACTTTGACAACGTGCAACTGCCACGCGTCTCTAATCCGTGTACATCAATTACAGAAGTGGAGCTAAAATGAACCAGTCAGGTGGCAGGAAACACAGTTGGACGCACACTTGTCAAACATGGATTGCCAGGAAACCCTTCAGCCAGAGGATGCAGGTTCAAACCCACAATCCAGCAAGCATCTGCCCCGCTAAGTGTCTTCAGGGAAGCCAAGTCGATACTCGTGTCCTTGGAGAAAGTTCCTCCCAAATTGTCTTGGAGAGAACAAATATCACAGTAGAGAAGCATCCTTACAGTGTGAGATGAGCGTCTTGACGTCTCCCACGCGTTCACAGCTGATTTAACCCACTTTGTACTATAGGCATTAGCACTGTTTGGACGCGATGTGTCGTTCTCGCCATGAATCATTCGCTCTCTTCGGCCAAGGCACCATCTGATGCGTCCTCATATGGCAAGGAAACTTCCAGGATCTTTATCTACTGTCCTCCTTCTTTTATTTTGAAATCAGACTTCAGTTTTGTGTTAAGTCAAATGATGTCATGGAGAACATGCAAGAAAACAAAAAGACCCCTTAAGCAAGACTCATAACCGACCCTGACCTCTGACTGAAGAGAGAACTTCCCTATAGGGATCAAAGTAACACACACACAGTAAAATTAAAAAGTGCTGTGTACTCACAATTAAATAAAATGATGAACGTGCGACATCAACTATGGACTTGTGTCTCTTTCCATGTAGTTTAATTATTGCATAATGTGATGCCTAGAGGGTGAAATGTTCATTCAGTATTACAGTGAATCCATGCTGTTGTCTGTTTCATGTTCGTTTTTCTAATTATTTGATTATTTGACGCCTTAAGGCTGCAAATATTCATTATTTCACAACAACATGGGATCTATGGTTATTTGAACATATGCAGACTGAACGACTGACGTCTTGTTTTTTTTTCCTCTTCAAGTTGTTCCTCTTTTGCCCTCTGTTGCTCAGTGAGCAACACTGAGTTGCTCAGTTGCTCACAGAGGTTTTCCAAGTGGGGTCCAGGAACCATCAGGGGTCCTTGAGGGACTTCCAGCAAGATGAGAGATAATTAACTTAACTAAAATTTTCTATAAATGATCACAGTTACAGAATATCACCAATATAATCTCCCCACGTACAGTGTAGATACAATTCAATGCTATTATCAACAATGACAAAATCTTTCCACATGGGTTATTTGGATTAAATCTCTATTAAATGGAATCCATGGGGCCTAATGTGTGTCTGTTGAAACAGTGTGAGCCCCCCTGCTGTGGCAGTCACTCCCACTTAGCTTCACTGTGTAGCCTCAAACTGGCTGGCTCGTCTAGACACGTCTGCCTGCACTCGTCCGTGCGGAGCTGTGGATGGAAGTGGCGAAACATATTCGTTCTGCGGTGGAGACGATTTCCAGCTTGCTTTGATCATTTCAAATGTCCGTCCTGTCCGATATGGGAAGGAAGGAAGGAAATGAGTGAATGAATGGAAACACCATGAATCATTACTGCACTGTAAAATCCTTTGGCAGACTTTCAAATTAGCTTTAGAGAAACCAATGGAAGAGCCAGCCCTGAGCAGTGAATGGCACTCAGCCACACTGCCAAAAATACCCATCCTAACAAGTTGATTTAAACTATTAACGGCTAAAACCATTCTTTTTTTTAAAGCTAGTGGAAAATGTCATTTTCTTATTCCGCATTGTTTCAAGATATTGACACTTAATTCTACAAAATTCCTGAACCAAGTAAAACCTCATTGGAAATGCACTTGCTTTAAGGCGGTTTTAAGACTGCATACGAGGCTAAATGACCTGCTAAGGAAGATGTTTTTTGCGGTGCAGCCAGTGAGTTAACATTTGGTCAACCAGTGAGCTGAAGCTCTGCAAGCCCCTATAGACCGCATGGGACCCGACCCGCTATGGGTCACCACTGAACTCTGACAGCGCGAGTCTAAGCGGACCTGGAATCCCTGAGCTTGTTTTTCATGGTCAGATGTGTTTTTTTGTGTGTGTTTTTCATGCTGTTAATTATTGAAAATAACTTGACGTAAGAAAAGCTAAAAGCGAAAAGTTAAAAAGAGCTGGAGTCTTGTCTTGTCAGTGTGTGGTTATGTGTGCCTCTATGCATTAGGATGATCGCATAAACACACACACACACACACACCGCTTTGACAGGTCAGTGGCATGAAGTGTATGTGGGTATAAACCACACCATCTGTCCATGCTTTGTACTTGCTGTACTTTCAATTATTGCGAGGAGTCAGAACCAGCAGGTCATTTCTGCTTTATCAAACACAATGCAGTGGATGAGACGAGAACAATGAGAGGCAGGCAAACAAAGCTCAGAAGCCAGGTCCATACTCATATACGTACTATACTGGACAACTATATCCTAGCCAGGTCTTCACCAGCACACATACAGTCATGCTTGAAAGTGTGTGAACCCTACAGGGGGTGGTTATTTTTTCATATACTGTAGAGAAATAACCTTTCTAAAATCTGCTCCGATAGCTCCAATACTTCTTCCCCTAAAAACATAAGAAATTGTTAAATATAGATAATTTTTTTCAGTTAAGAGAAAGGTACATTTTGTTTAAATAAGGATTGCATGGTAAAAACTCAAACTTTATATAATTGCACGAGTCACAAACTTTCAAGTATGACCGTACACACATACATCCCACATGCTAACGCTGACTCATCTGGAATAAGGTGACATTACGAGGGGAACTTTATCTAAACATGCTGCTTATTATCTATTGATTTATCTGCTTGCGTGTGCTTGTACATAAAGCTTAGTTAAGACGGGACCAAACGATGCTGCAAACACTGTTTAGTTATGTTGTTTTACTCTGAGTAAAGAGCACTTCAGTTCTTGGAACTTTTCGGAGATTTGAGGTTCCAGCAGGACACTGAGAAAAAGTGTTTCCATAGACTGTGTGTGTGTGTGTGTGTGTGTGTGTGTGTGTGTGTGTGTGTGTGTGTGTGTGTGTGTGTGTGTACGCGTGCGCAGACATGTGCGGGTGTGTAATGAATTATTTCAACTGTGTCTTGTTATTTTATAATTAATTCAACACATTTCTGAATGGTGAACCCGTAACTCTAACACTGGGAGACACAAACATCATTTCAGAGCATTTCTAATGGAAGCACTTTTCAGTTTGTTTGTTTGCCTTTTTTTTCTTTTCGAAATTGAGTTACTTTTCCAGGTTCATCAGGCGCTGCTGTCTAGAAGAAAGAGGGAGATCTCTGTTTGGTGCATTGTGATCGCTCTGTCTCCATCACTCTAATTATTTCTCCCGCCGTCTCTTCCCTCTCCCTCATTCGTTTTCAAAGTCTCTCTCTCTCGCTGTGGGATATAAGGATCCTGTGGAGCCAGAATTGGATTTTTATTAGGTAGAAATCCCCTTTGAAAAATACCCTAACCAGGACCACAGTGTGTGCATATATATATATGTGTGTGTCACTATCCTGAGAACCAGGGGCCTGTCTCACGAAGCAAGATTAGTGGGTTAGCAAGCTAACTTTGGGCTTAACCCTGGCTTTTCTGTCTGACGAAGGTGGCTCACTTTATAACAGGGTAGATCACCGTGGTAACGGTTGTGCAGCTGCTCCGGAGGAGGTTATGTTAAGGACGTCAGATCCAAAATGTATTAAAAAAAATTCCTCTTCCTCACCAATCAACTGTCTGGGGGGAAAATGGCATCAGGATAGCTGTGGACTTTTTAGAATGATCTTTACTGCAAAAGTTCCATTTACAAAACCTGATATGAACAAAAATGTTGCATTCAACTGAAAGAAGTAATAAAAAGATGCTATTGAATTCCCAGATGGTAAGAAGGGCTCTTCTCCGGGCCAGGAGACCAGCAGAACCCTTTCTGCTTTTCCCTGTGATCCATTATAGCAGAGATATAATGACTGTTCCCAGGCCATTTGCTCACCCTGGCTATAGCAGAGGGCCAAATACCAGGTGGACCTTCCGACTGTAGTTATCAGTAATGAATTAAATTTACTGTTGCATATTAAGCATGCTGAAATTCTTCCATGGGATTCCCGACAGTGGTTGGTGCGATAGATTGGATCCATAATCCCATCAGTGCAGCACTGGGGAACACGAGGTAGACTGGATGATAGAAAATCTCTCCACAGCCTCAATGTGACAGTGATAACCCATTTGCGCACGCATTTACTCTCTCTGCAATTTTCCTCTCTAGCCTTGGCAGCTGTAACTGTGTTATTTGTCGCTGTTATAATGTGTTTGTTTTGCTCATATTGATTCATTATAATAGTTTGTTCTTCTTGAGAGAGGAACGTGAGCGTTAGTAATCCATTTGTTTCGCATACGTCCCACTTCTACAGTCAGTTTCAACTACAAGATGAAAGATAGTTTGAATAGTTATTATTTTATTTGTTTTGTGTACGTATATATTCTAGTAGTGTGGTTACACTCGATTTCCTTTTTCGCCGCTTAATCGTATTACTTTAGCTGCGACCTAATTTCCCCAGGAGTCGATATCTTAAATGCTCTACTTTGGTTCTGTCTATGTTGCATGCCATTGGCTATTTGTTTTAAACACTGACTGAAACATGAAGAAAATTGAAAACATTTTGCACACAAGTTTTAAAAATCCAAGAAATAAAATTAATTAATAAAAGAAAACACCTTTTGACCAGAGGTATACACATCTCACCTGACCCTTCAATTCTTCATCAATTCAAAGTCATCAAGTAACCCCATTAGTGCAGCAATGTATCTTGATGGTGCTAACTGCTACTATAATTCTACCACTAACATACCTTATTGAGTTACGGTTTGTGATGATGGTCATGGTTTCATTGTTGACTCCCAGACACTGAGCTTTGACATGTGACATGTTTTCTGTGACAAGTCCACTAAGCTGGACATTTTGACTGAAGTAGCTGAAGGTATTCTTGTCTCATTGTCATGTCTTTTGTCAGCTGCCGAAACACGTTTGTTGTTCCGTATCAATAAAGATGTTTTCTTTTACAACCATCTTTATTAACCATTATATGTCATTTTTAAACTTGTTTCACACTTTTTTGTGACTGTTTTTTAGCCTCCAAGAGGCTGAATGTGTTCTCCCTTTCCTGTATTAAAGGATATTGCCACTTTGACAGTTATCTCCCTAGAAATGCCTGAAACGGGCTCTTGGTAAGCTCAGTGAACTATTCTTAAGTGTATCTGACAGTTCTGTTATTCCGCCTCAGGTTAGGCTATTTTTCAAAGCTGGTGTTAAGACATGCAGACATTTCTAAGGTGATAAATATCAAAGTGGCAATATCCTTTAATGCATAAATGTGTACAAAATAAATTTGTGTCCACAACACCCAGCGATGTAGTCATGGTTCTGTAGAGTTCTGTAGAGTGACTCGTATGTATAATTACCTGTCTTTCCCTGCCTGGGATACACCTCTCGAAACTCCATGATTTATGTCATGTCAGAAGTCATCATCAGAAGGCAAACAACCACCGCTAAAGACAGAAAAACATTAATTTATGCTTTTTACCATAAAAAGCTGTAAAGATAACATTACAGCTAACTCCTGTTTCTCCATTGTAAGTCTATGTGAAGCTAACGTTACAGCTAACTCCTGTTTCTCCATTGTAAGTCTATGTGAAGCTAACGTTACAGCTAACTCCTGTTTCTCCATTGTAAGTCTATGTGAAGCTAACGTTACAGCTAACTCCTGTTTCTCCATTGTAAGTCTATGTGAAGCTAACGTTACAGCTAACTCCTGTTTCTCCATTGTAAGTCTGTGTAAAGCTAACGTTACAGCTACGCTACATGTGTCTCACTCCTGGTCTGGCACTCGGTAGGAATTCAAAGTACTGCTTCTCGAGGGTATTATCATCATGGACCTTCATAGCGTGGACTCATAAAGTGTGTGTTAGCGTGTATGTGTGTGTGAGAGATAGAGAGAACACTAATCTTGTGTGTGTGACAGAGAATCAAGATGAGCAGATGAAAGGGTTTTGACCTTATTCAGCAGTCCTTGACACTAGCTCACCCTCTACACACACACACACACACACCTAGCTAATCCTCTCTCTCTTCCTCTTGTTCTCGCTCTCGTCACCTTTTCACATCCCTCTTGCACTCTGTATGTGTGCGTACATTCATTCATTATGTGTGTATGAATGTGCATTTATATGGGTGTGTGTGTGTGTGTGTGTGTGTGTGTGTGTGTGTGTGTGTGTGTGTGTGTGTGTTTGGTCTCTTTGGGTAGCACTTTTATAGCCCTCTTAACATCTTCACACCTTTAACTGATATGGGAGCAGGAGAGGAGAGGAAGGGAAGTAGGACCTTAAGTGGAATAGTTTGTTTCCACAACTTTCAGATGCATAATGGAGGCGAAGAGGTCGCTTACACTCTCTCCTCTGTTACAAACGGGCAACGTTGCTTCTCTCCCTTGACTCGTAAAGTGCTTTATGGCCTCAAGGAAATCACTTTGAAGGGCATTGGTGCCCAAGGAGTTGCCTCAACGTTGTTGCTTTACGATAAGAGGAAACCTCAATGATGCCCGTGGGAAAACTGGGTCATTTCAGCAGCAAATAGATACATCAACGAAAAACAGGATATAAATAAGAATAGAGCTAATGGGAGGGGGGTGGTAGTGAACATAAAACAATTACAACACTAGAAAGTAGAAATACATTTTATGGTTGAAAAATATATACACTGTTGCCCAAAAAGTTGGAATAAAATATTTTTTACCTCTTCTCATGAAAAATGAAATTGCGCCAAACAGTAGTTAAGCATGAATTTGTTTCACCTGGGTAACTGGGCCTCAGTATGTAATCATTGCACCTGGTCAAAGGTGATTACTGATGTGTATAAATGTGTATAAATAGGAATAAAAAGAGGAATGTGTCTAAAAACAAAATTATTCCAACTTTATGGGCAACAGTGTATATTAATATTTATTATATAATGGAATAAACCCTAAAAGCAACAGCGACACCTGTACGCCATAGCTATGTTGTTTACCTCCTTTCTACCTGTAGGACTGAGATTGCCACAATAACTTACTGAAACCACCAACCCCCTTTTAATGTTCCTGATGATCCACCTTTGAGTCAACCTTGCTAACCACCGGCCTCCAGCTATAGAAGTAGAACAACTTTAAATATTGCTGGGCCCTCGGATAACAGCTGTCAATCACCCATCACCCGCCACCCAGTTCTGTCATGGCCGCCCCCCCGCCACCACCACCAGAGGCCAGAGCTATTAGCGCTCCTAACCTCTTGTGGCATAACTCTTTTTTTCTTTCCACTATTCTTTATTTTATATATTCCTCTCTCTCTTTCTTATTCAAAAAAGCTCCCCCTCGGGTCAGAAACATCCTGTCATCCTTTCTTTTTCATTCTTATTTCTGTGTCACTGACCTGGTGATCATACAAAATAGTTGCCTCCAGTTTTCTCTCTTTTTTGCTTTCAGTTTTTGGTATCAGTTGAGAAAGTTTGTTCTTGCTTAATCAGGGAAGAACGGGGAAAAAAACCCAGGTTGAGAAACAATGCTCTCTTCTGTCAGCTCGGATTCTGTCTGTCGGTGACGTTGGTTTTAAAACGAGCCCCTCATGGCTGGTCACTTCATTAACCTTCGCCAAGCATATCTCCAACCATCTCCTATCTAATTTCATCTGTTAATTTAAAACCGCTTTTAACGAGGCCAGCCCCCCAGCCAATCAAATGTCAGGTGGAGAAGCATAAAGGACTTGGTTAATTAGCGCTGTCAGGAAATGGCCAAATATGGACAGAGAGGAAGGTTGGATTTCCTTTTATTACTTTCCTGGGAGAGTTATTTCTTTGGAAGTCATCGGGGGGTGGGGGGGGGGGGTTGTGTGTGTGTGTGCGAGAGAGAGAGAGAGAGAGAGAGAGAGAAAGAGATGAAGCAGAGAAACTGAAAAAATGAGAAAAGTAAGAGAGAAAAAGTGACAGTCAGATATAGAGACAGAGTTAAAGAGAGAGAGAGGAGAGCGAGAGAGTGAAAGATGTTTAGTTTATTCAGAATAATTGAAGACGTCTCTCTCCAACATTGTGGCAGCTTCATTTCCTGTTTGACAGGAAATTGAGCCTTTCCATTTCCAGAGATGATTTTCTGTCTCATATTTATCAAATAGTAATCCAGTCTCTCTTCCTAATATTAAAAATCAGCTCAAGATTGTCTCGGCAAAGAGTCGGCCAACATCTGTCTTGTAAAACTGTAAAACCGTGAGATGTTGTTTTTTAGTTTTAACAGAAAGAGTGAAACCTCTTCTTGCTAAATAGTTCAACTTCTTTTATTTGCTTGTTATTTGTTTTTGTTTATACCTGGGGAATACGAACTGTATTACAAAACATTTTGGAAAAAATAATCCATATCTGAAGTTTGTCATATAATATAATTTAATAAGTATGAACAATAAAGATGGTCTAGTCTGGAAAAGTGTTACATCAGTGCTGCACGCTTTGAGCCGTGACAGATTTATCAAGGGTATATATAAACTGACGCATCCACTGACCTCACCAACCATTTTTAATTAGTAGGACCCATAAAAGACCAAAACACACAATAGGATTTTAGAAATGGTCGCCAAGGAACTCAAGGATTACCACTTCCAATAAAATCCACCCTTGGATACTCTTACGCTGCTATATACAGTTCTGACCAAATGTTCACAAGGCTATGAGGCCACCTCCAGAGACCTTGGTGCTCCTGTTCCTACAGTTTGCAATGCTATTAAGAAGTTTGCTCATGCAATAGTTAAGAATCTCCCAGGACGTGGTGGTACGAGGAAAATTGATCTCAGTTTTTGCTGAAGTTTGGTGCGAGCCATTGAGAAAACACCTTACATGACATCCAAGATCTCAAGGCTGACCTGGAGAGGTCTGGTAATGGTTTCAGCCCGTACCATACGCTGGACACTGAACCAAGAGGGGCTTTATGGTCGCAACACAAGACCTGATTGACCCACCTGGACAAACCTGAATCCTTCTGGGAAAATGTGCTGTGGACCGATGAAACCACATTAGAGCTCTTTGCAGATCAGCTTTTTGTTTACTGACGAGGAAATTACGCTTTTAAAGAAAAGAACATCCTGCCTACAGTCAAGCATGTGCTAATGTACTACCCGGTGTCAATCGAAAGTCGTAATTATTTCAGATGATTGTGTACATTAGCTGCAGTTATTTTGAGTTAGGTTAGTTGAGTGAAAGGACGTGAAAGCAGCAGTGCTAGATGTTGTTGCCAGTGGTGAAAAAGGGACATGTCTTGTCACTGCATTGCATTCTGGTCTATCTCAGCTACGGTCGGTAGAGGAGTTGTTGCCTCTTCCCTCCTCTACGATGGATTTCTCCCTGTTTGATTGGGAACACCGGTGCACCAGTCTAGAAAGAAGCCCTTGTTCTGTGAGTCTGCCACCAAAACCTGATGCTTACTGTTGATGTTTTAGATCGTTGAAAATTAAACTCTCCATCTGGACATGACATCACGTTGTCTATGTTAATCACAGGGATATGAAAAATACACCACCAAACAAAACGGACCCAGGAAATATAAGCTGCATCACCAATAGCTAACAAAGTGTTTCAGGGTGGACTGGAAGACTGGAAGCTATAGTTGGGATAGAAGGTAAATAGTCGAGGGATGAGATTTGGGCAGAATTTCACTGCCACATAAATGGCTCATCTAAAAATAGAAATAATAAAAACGAAAAAAATTGAATACATTTTCAGAGGCAGGATGTCTCTAAATAGACAAAATGACAGAGTAAACAGCCTCCCAGGTTACAGCTGAGCTGCCCACCCCTCAACACTGTGTGTGTGTGTGTGTGTGTGTGTGTGTGTGTGTGTGTGTGTTGGTCCTGAGAGTGTGAATGTGTATGTCTATATCTGATGATTTGGCCTCGGTTTGTGTGTGTGTGTGTGTGTGTGTGTGTGTGTGTGTGTGTGTGTGTGTGTGTGTGTGTGTGTGTGTGTGTGTGTGTGTGTGTGTGTGTGGGGCACCATCTGTGTTGCCATGTGCAGCTGTGCTCCCTTGGAGCCCAAGACCCAAAACTCAGCTGTTACCAAGACAACCCACATACACCCTATACCTGGCGTGCGCACACACACACACACACACAGACAGACGCGCACACACACACACACAGAGGCCAAATACTCAAATGTAGACATACACAGACACACTATCAAGCCTAATGTGCACACACACACACACACACACACACACACACACACACATACACACACAGTCACAGTGATCAAAACCACCTAGAGGTCTTACACTGTGTGAGGTTTTAAATGAGCAGATGGACACAGAGATTTTTGATGAAGTGTGAGTGTGTGTGTGTGTGTGTGTGCGTGTGTGTGTGTGTGTGTGTGTGAGTGTGTGTGAGTGAGTGTGTGTGTGTGTGTGTGTGTGTGGTGGGGGGGTGAGAGAGAGAGAGAGACTGGCAGATGGACAGTCTATATTTGAGATTTTGTAAGAATTTAGCCTCTGGGTGTGTGTGTGTGTCTGTCTGTGTGTGTGTGTGTGTGTGTGTGTGTGTGTGTGTGTGTGTGTGTGTGTGTGTGTGTGATGATGATCTTAGTCTCTATTGGACTGTGTTTGGTAGGCCTTAGTGCCCTCAGTATGTCATTCATCGAACATTTGTAAACATTGTTTCCTACAGTGAAGAGACACCACGTGTTTGGTACATTGTCCCATTGATCAATCTACCCGTTAAGTGATGAGAACATAAACACCAAGATCATACACGTGTCCCCGGTAGATCATTGGCTCGGGTGCGCCATGCATACACTATGTTGAGCCATGCCATCATACAGAATGGGTGGCGCATATTCTAACTTGAACGTGAACCTTAACGAACACAACAAACCAATCAAGTCAATTTTCCACGACTGTAGGTGTGACTGCACCCTGACACGCTGCAGTCCACAAGTCTGTTTTGGACACTATACTGTCTAGTACAGCATAGTTCACCAAACAGTTACTACGGTCACAAGGGTTCGACCAAAACTCATGCCAGTATTTTTAGACTGAATTTATTGATTGCCAATGTTCAATATCTTTAGAATTAATAATAATGGCAATGAACGACACTGACTACAATAGATTACAAACTGATATATATCAGTCTATCGGTCCAGCGCTGTTCATGCCTTGGCAACAGCAGTCTTGGCTTCTTTTCTCCCCTCCTTCCTCAAGATCCAACACCCGCATGCCCTCACTCTTCACCTCCTCGCCACCCTCGGCCCTTCTTGCCCTTCTCCTGGGCTGCTGCACCTCGTCCGTGGCAGAAACCTCCTCTCACACGAGCTCGTGCACGCCACTGTGTGTGATGGTTTAACTAATGTGAATGGAAACACTTTGATCCAGTGAGCTAATTAAAACGTATCCATCTTCAGCAGAACACACTGGCTTCACGACTCCCCTGGCATCACTGCATTTCCAGGGGAAAAGGACAATTCAATTCAATAATCTTTATTTAACGTGAATCTGGGCGATAAGTAGGCCAAGGTTTAATGAAGGGGCTAAATCACAGATGACATGAAGTATAAAATATATCTTGTCAAAGTCTGTAATTCTGGGTCTATTATCTTCAGTCCATTTTTTTCTTTCATACTAGTTAAGGCAACCGTGTGTGTGTGTGTGTGTGTGTGTGTGTGTGTGTGTGTGTGTAAAAAACCTGTTTTCAGTGATCCATTCGCCTCATTAAGGCTTGGCCTACTTCTCTCCCACAATCCTTCACCAGACTCTTTATCTTTCTTTTTCCTTTTTCTTCTTTATTTCCAAGAAAATATCCAACCATAGTTGGACTTGTTACTTAAAGAAATGACTCATTACTCATTCTCTCATTAGTCATACTCAAAAGCGATGTCATTACTCTAGCCATTATTCCCCGGGAGTAGTCATTTGTTACACCGCTCTGTATTACTATTACTTTTACTCATAAGACTGGCGATCGCATCCTCTTACCTTCACAAATCAGGATAAGTGAGTGTTTGCAACAGAAAAGAAAATGCAATCCAATGACATGGAATTGCATTGCCTGACATGCTGCTACAGTGTGGTGACATGGTGCTACAGTATTGACAGTCATGTTTCTGTATCTATGTTTACTTTTTGCAATAATTGTAGATATCGATACAGAAAAGACACCGTTCAGAGTGTTTTCTCTCAAATCTCAGGCAGAGTGATTTAATGACAGGCATAGGACTGCATTTTCCTCGATTTGAGAGCTTCCAACTCAAATTACATCATCTCTGAAATCATAAAATGTTAAACACAAACACACACACACACACACACACACACAAACACACACACACACAAACAACAGGATAAGATGCACGCTAGATCCTGTTAAAATGGGTTTAAATGTTTCATGAAAGAAGAACTCCTGAATGTTTCAGGGCATTTATTTGACTCTCACTTTGTCTGGGTGCGTGCGTATGAATGTGCGTGAATGTGGGTTCACTACGACAAACACACACACACACACATACACATACCCACACACACACACCATTCTCCTCACATCCCTCTCTTCTGAGCTGTTTCAGCTCAGATGGATGTAGACTGATGGTGTGTGTTGTTGTCTGGAACCAAGTCACTAGCAACACACACACACACACACACACACACACACACACACACTCAGACCTACCTACACAAACACACTCAGAAGGCACCTCACAGCGACAGACACTTGTTTCCTTTTATTGTAAAACCCCAGGTAAAAGCTTTCTTTAGAGACAGAGAGAGGGTGGGATGAGGAGAACCAAACAGAGAGAGAGAGAGAGACTGGGGAGGCATAGATGAGGAATGACAACAAAAAGAGGAAAGTGAAAAGAAAAAAGGATGACGGAGAGGTAAGAGACACTATTTTAGTGAAATGTGAGTGAGCTAAGAAAATCGAGAACGGGGAAAACACAGGGAGAGAGGATCTGGGGATGTGAACAGGAGTTGAGAGGAAAAGAAAAACAGCCTCTTCTCCTCAGGGAATGCCTCACCTTTCTCTGTCCCGTTGTTTTCCTCCCCCTATGAGATTAAACCCATCTCTGTTTCCATCCTACTGTCAAGTCAATTTCACGCATACTGTTGAATTGCCACAAAATAATAAAATGTGAATTAAGTGCGTTTCCATCAGCGGGGTTGAAGTGAATAAACAGACTTTTAGAATCGATTAGTATTGAGCACGTTGTTCTTGTGTTCTTCTGCAGGTCTCATGCTGAAAGAGGTTCAGCTGAAAAGACAAATAGATAAAGACTCAGTTGTGTTTTATTGATAGCAGACTGCACATACCAGGGTGTGGACGTATGATGAATGTACATTGATGTGTATTTTAGCATACACACTCACATACACAAACACATCTTTAAGATTTAGGCATGGATGGAAGGATGTAGGTATGGATGGTAGAAAAAAAAGTCCATTAAAGAGGAAAGATTTGTCCAGGTGAGATCAACGCCGTTCGAACCAAATAACCACACCGAGACGCCTAAAGACGTCTCTGTCCTCTTCTAAGCAAAGTGCAGTTTGTTTGGAGTGAGAATGTAATTGTACCAACTACAGGAAATGACCCCAAAAACACAAGGCATTATGGGTGTAAGGAGACGGATGTTGACTTCTGATAGTCAGCAGTTCCTAACACTTGGAAAGCCTAGAGCAGTCTGGACTGATGCTCGTATTCTGCTATTTCTTCATGTGTTCCTAACTTTACAGGGACTGTAAACCAGTTTTGACTCTCTAAGCTGGCAGGATGACAGGTTACCAAAACTCTGTCCAATAAACAAGCTACTTGTGAATCCATGTGAGCTTTGTTTACAAGCCCTGGTTCACTTGTAATTGGAGTATGTGAACCTCAATGAACCAAATACAAAATCTCTGGTTTGCACCTGCAGGTGTGTTCGCACCCTAAAACGGTTTTGGCAGTTGAACCAAGCGTGTTGCCGCCAAACAGTGTAACAGTGATGATGCACCAACTTGTGAAAGCTCCTATCAGTTGATGCTACAACTGTCATTTGTACAAGAACCATCATTTGATATTAGTGACAGCATCACAGCACCACCGTCACAAACGTGCTTGAAAGATGCATTCAGTACTAACATACTGCAGTAGAAACTGGGACTCATCCTAGTGGTAGCACCTATGGTAGGAAAGGCTACTATGGAAACTAATACACACACACTCACTGACACACACACTACAAACTACAACACGCCCCCATACCACACATGCGCAAACACAGTTGATGATTTTAATCACCATAACATGCTGAGAACACAAACACACCCTCAGGGCACTAATCAATTATTGTAGAACACACACATACACACACGCAGGCATGCACGCGCACACACAAAATCAAGGTAAACTAATTAATGCCACTCTAATCCATTTCCCACTTTCTGCTGTGTGTGTGTGTGTGTGTGTGTGTGTGTGTGTGTGTATACTGCAGGTCGCTGCATGCCTCACTACAGAGGGCCAGCAAGCAAACACTTCACAGAGGAAACAACAAATCCTACTGGGTCCAGTCTGTCTGTTGATACACTCACAGCATTATCAAGGCTATTATACCTGGGGAACCTAGAACTCTGTTCCAATACCTTTTGGAAAAAATAATCATGATCTGAAGTTTATCATTTAATGTATCTACAATAAAGAAGTGTTACTGTGCAGCCACATACATACACACCTGGTATGTGTGTACGTGTATGTGTGACCTTGTGATTCTAATCATGTTTTTACTTAAACTGAAGTTTTACATGCTCCTTTATAGCTAAGACAAATTTTGTCACCTGGTACTATGGAATCAAGATAGGGTCATAAAGATTTTGAGCTTGTAAAATGATATTCACAAATATGGAAACTTGCAGTTCTATTTTAACAGTTGGGCACATATAAAAAAAAAAACATTTGCACAAATGATTTAGAAAGTGTAAATGTGTAATTAAAAATGTTCAAATGAATCCATGTCCACAAATATGCAAAAACATTTTGAACAAATAGATTTTGTTTTAATAAACCGTTTTATAGAATTATTGATTGATGGCATTTGTTAACGTACATTAGATTTGTAGCGTTCAATGTCAATTGAAAAACATAGCACAAACACAAATATACATGTATACTGTGGCAGACAGGGGTATCTGCCACCTACAGAAACTCAAACTCCATCAACAGAAAATCCAAGGAAGAAGACATCACAGCGCTGGACACACTGTTTGATTGACAGGTGATCTCTGGGAAGAGCAGTGCAGACAAAAAAAAACTAAATACAACTAAAAACAATTCAAACATGCCCTCAGCGCACAGACACACACCTGCATTTCATATTCATGTCAGCATTCAGTTCAAGTGCTTGGCTGACAACAACGACACACACACATTTTTAGCATTTAGTGTTGGTGCTTGGCTGCGCTGATAGACCTATCATTATGATAATACTGAGGTCTATCATAATTATCTGCTAATTGACTGCCTAACGAGGTAACGCTCATTAGAATGCTCATTAATACACCATCATCATCATTGATAGCTGTAATCACACAGAGTGGTGGCTTCAAGGTCTTACAGGAGGGTGTGTGAGAGGCTGCATACACTCTTCACAATCAAGTGTGTGTGTGTGTGTGTGTGTGTGTGTGTGTGTGTGTGTGTGTGTGTGTGTGTGTGTGTGGTGTTACAGTTTTTAGTCATGTTTTTTTCTACCAACACTACTATATTAACAGTAACTGTTGGCTCACAAAGCCTGTTGCATTCAGATCCTCCCACACAAACACTACACAGCTAGACAGCCGATTTCCTCCATGACAGTTGTAGTCCATGAATTCAATGATTGAATAAGACAAACACCAGGTTCAGATCCAGGATGACCCACACTCGTGGACCCACAGAGTCTTTTAGTTAGTCCTTTCTCCTCTCTCTCAGCTGGGTGAGCAGTCAATCATTTCAGTTCCTCCAAATTCAAGGGGCTCCACAGGGTACCCTGCAGCACGCCTAGCACGACGGCCAGAGGGGTAGCCGACAGCAGGCTTCCCGCCATGAGCCATACGCCCCCGAGCATCAATGAGGAATCACTTCTTAACAAGATACTACCGCCTTCGGTTAGCTTGCTTGTAGCTTAGTTCGACAAACCTCCCTCTTCTTTGTTTATAGCAGAATATTGTTTTATTGAACTTGTGTGTCTCCTTGTGTTGTGTGTTCCAGGTATGCCTCTCAGCCTGGACTGCAGGGCGTTCTTCGGTTACAGTGGAGAAAACAGAAGACCCATCATCTACTGGATGAGAGGAGAGAAGTTTGTAGAAGAACTAGCTGGGCATATTAAAGAAAGTGAAGTCAGGTAACCAAATGGAGCACAAATACATCTACAATACAGTGCTACTCTGTAGATCTAGTCATACCTATATCTAAACATCTATATGTCACACATCGATCTTCTTGTGGGATAGAAATTTCAAAATTCAAGATATGTGAAAAAAATCTATTGTAATTAAATGCGGCAATTTGTCAATTTTCTGTTGCTAGAGAAATTTAGAGAAACTGCAAATCAAAAACAAAAATGTTCTATTACAGCTGTCCTGCAGAAACCTGTTTTTGTCTCCCATACGTAGTAAAAGTTTCATGAGTCATTTATCGACAAGGTCACCTTTCTGCAAGACACTGACATTATCAATTAATTTTAAGCGTACAGGTTTCTACTGTTTTCTGAAAACACTCTATGAGCTCTTGCTGTACACTTCATATTGTCAGTATCTAATTTGTTCCTGTATGACTTACGATTCATTGAGGGTTCTCTGACAGGATTTTCTCCGTAACCTTTCTAAAAAATGATTAATACTAATAATAAAGTGAAATTGAATTCATTTTCTCCCCTATCGGGAGCAATTACAGAGGGCTCTATTGGGAAAAGCCTGCTTGTCTGCGGGGCGTCAAATATCATTAAGAACAACCTGCCATATCACCATGGAGACATCATCATCTCACACACACACACACACACACACACACACACAGAGCGAACAAGGGAGAGAGAGAGTACCCTTTAAAATGTAATCAAATACATATTATATGTTAGTGAGACAATGTACACCAGTGACGTATTGTAATCTGATTACCTCCCATTGCTTTTAGATTACTTTCACTCCAAAATGTATAGAATATGAAGTTGAAGGGACAATCCATCTGCAGTCTCACTCATCTTGCCATCGTCTATGACCATGATTAGTTGTCGTTCAGTTTCAATGACTTAAAACATCATTAAGATAAGCTGCCGTATCATCACGGAAACTATCAGGACCACTTAGAGCCTTAAATCCAGCAGCAACCCAGCTTGGTTAACACACACACACACCTGGTATTAATATAGCATCCTCCATTCAGTTGCTGTCATTGCCTAACCTCAACCTTAAAGTCACAATAATATAAAAATGACTTTTTCATCTTGTTAGCTAATAATCCGTTTTATATTGTACACCTATTTAACAATAAATGCCATAAAATTACTTTTACATTCTGGAAAACATATTTTATATTTCACGACATTCGAGTAGGTGTGCATGAAATTTCCCACCAATAATACAGTGACAGATTTTTGAACAATCCCCTATAGGGTGGGACGCGAAGGAACATGGTGATAAAGAGAGCATGAGTGTGCATGAGTGTGTGTCTTTAAACTTTAAACTAATCATACCCCCTGGTATTAAATTAACCTTTGTCTGATGAGTTCTCTGTCTTTCGGTCAAATCTATCCTCCAAAAGCTATCCCACATCGCTACCCCAGCTTCTAACAATCACACTACAGCACACAGACCCCCTCTGAGGTGCCCATTAATCCGTCAGTCAAACTCAGACTTTGTTCTCCACACTTCCATGCCGCTGAGCCTATGCTGCATTTAAGTGCTCCTCGTAAATGCCAGATTCTGACTTCCGAAGACATAAATACAACTTGGCACAAAATCACACAGTATTTCACTTATTGGTTATCATGAAGGTCAATTCATTTTTCCTCCATCTGCAGGGGTTGTTGATACTCCAGCGGGGGATTGATGCTCTTTCCTTGATGCAGTATTCAGTAATTCTGCCCTAAAAAACTCAGTGTACTGTTATGCCGATATCTGATGTTGTACATTTTTTTGTAATCCAACTTGTACACATTCTGAATGTCTAGGCCTACAAAGGAAACTATTCAAGAAGTATGCAGGTATTCATTGAGGGATTATTTTGGCGAAAGCAGAATAAATGTAAAGACCTGGGTCAAGACATGACCAAGACTAGGAGGAGGACTTTTATTTTGAAAACTCGCCCTCTATGAATTGACTCACCGGTCAACTGCTAGGTCTCAAATCACATTAGTGTTACATGAACACCTTGTGAAAGCTGCCATCAGGACTGAATCAGGTCCTTGTTCAGGTGTTATAAATGTTCATTTTAGACGTTAGATGAGTTAGATGTTTAGAAATGTGACGAGGGACACAAACAAAAAACCAATTGCAGCCCGCTGTCCGCTGGTTGAGAGCAGAATGAATCACTAGAAATGATTATGCACCACTCCGGTGTGATTTAGAGGGGATGGAGGGATGTGTTTGATAGCAGAGGCCAGGTCAAGACAGCACAGCATGACCCAGTTAGAGTTATAGAATTAATACTGGCAGAGAGATGGAGAGGTACGAGGGGAGGAAGGGGAGGGCTGGGAAAGAGAGAGAGAGAGAGAGAGTGTGTTTTTAATTGAGGATTTTAGCAAGTCACTGCTTTTGACAGTGACCTCTGCTGCTCTGCCCTGGTAGACAGCACACACACACACACACACACACACACACACAGGAAGTGAGAGAAACACGCACACACACAAAAAAACCACTGTGACCTTTCTACTGCTCTAGTCCTAATAGATATCACAGTGGATTATCAAGGTGGCACACACACACACACACACACACACACACACACACACTGTAGTCCAGGCCATTTGTTCTATCTCTTTAGCGTAAATCTTTGTCAGTTTTAATCCCATATTTCTGTAATGTTGACAGTGTGATGAAGCTTATGTAATGAAGTAATGGAGTTTATCAGAATTTCGCCTGGTCAACGTTTACACTGCAAGT
Organism: Hoplostethus mediterraneus; assembly: GCA_034670385.1. NCBI lineage: Eukaryota > Metazoa > Chordata > Actinopteri > Trachichthyiformes > Trachichthyidae > Hoplostethus > Hoplostethus mediterraneus. Next base: position 1,602,731 of record JAXDDW010000102.1, read on the forward strand.
GACTGAATTCCCGATGGACCCACGCTAAAAGCCTCTGCTGCGTCACATTCATCTAAGTCATAACATCAGATAAACACAATGTGATTTAAGTATGTGAACCTCTGGGATAATGACTAATCGGTCGGGTGATCCAGTGAGATGTGAGATGACATTCAGGTGGGTTAGAGGAGTCCTGTCAGATAGAAACCCACAACGAGTCTGCACTCCAGAAGAAGTTCTGTGGAAGTGGATTATGCCCCGGTCAAATGAAATGTCAGGACCTCCGGAGAAGAGCTGTAGAGGCTCATCAGGCCTCATCAGGCCTCATCAGGCCTCATCAGTCTACAGTCAGACAGATTGTATATAAATGGAGTTCATTCATTCAGTGCCATTGCTGCTCTCCCTAGGAGTGGACGTCCAGCAAAGATCACAGCAAGAGCACAAAGAACCCTGAGGTATCCACTGAGGATCTGCATCTGGACTTTCTAACTGTGTCCACGAGTCCACAATAAGAACAACACTAAAGAGCGGTTTGCCAAAGACCACCTGGATGTTCCACAAAGCTACTGGAACAATGATCTGTGGACAGATGAGACAAAAAAATTTTTTTTTGGCAGAAGAACACAACACTATGTTTGGAGTAGAAAAAACACTGCAGAAAAACCTTGAAGCACAGTGGAGGGAGCATCATGGTTCAGGGCCTGGACAGCTTCAATCATTGAGCAAGCAATGACCTGACCTTAACCCTGTTGAAATGTTGCGGCATGACCTGAAGCAAGGCAAGACATCCCAAAAATATCGATGAACTGAAGCAACTCTGTAAGGAGGAACGGTCCAAAATACCTCCGAACCGTTCAGGTCTGATCATGGTCAATTATGGACAAAAATACAAGAGATGCCAATAGTGCTCCTTTATTATCATGCGTCTCCTCGTGTCAGCTGGCCAGGGTCGAGCTGTGCCACCGCCCATCTGGTTCAAAACCAGCATCTCTCCCTGTCTTTAAGAATCAGGCCAAACTAAGCTTGACCACGGCTGAGTCACCCCCCCCCCCCCCTCCCTTCCCCCCATACCCCGCATAAAGTGTTAAAGGTTACTGATGCTAAAATAGGGAGAAGCATAACAATGACTGTCAGAGACGGTGAATGGTCTGGCATTTGTTAGGCTGCTCTCTGACTCTGGCGCTGAACACGTCCGGTCTGTGCTCGTCATTGTCAAAGCCTGCTGTTGTTTGGCTAGGAGGCTAATCAATCAGAGAGCCACGCCAAACCAGACCATCGTACAGCCAGGCTGAACACAGCAAATACACGAGGAGGATCTTCTTCTTCCAGCTTCCTCATCTTCCTCTCTCTCTCTCTGCTATACTCCTGTCAGGGATGTGTTACCTCGCTCTGCCCTATCAATGTCTCTCTCACACACACACATCCTGCTACACATCACAACTCATAATGCACTGTCAAGCCCTTTTTTTGACACTCGCAGAAACACACCGACGAATCTGGCCTGTTGAATCGGTTCATCATGCAAATAGAAACCGTAATGCATTTGCTAAAGTACTTTTTTAATGAGTTGGATAAAGATGGCTTCTGCTGCTAAAAGTTACTCAGCGCTTAAATGTTTGAAGAAGGGACTCATTTGAAAGCCAATCTGGACTCCAAGGGCTGATGTTATGCAACATCTCCACTTGTTGCTTTCATATGCTGTGAATTCATGAAATTTTTACGCTTTTATTTTTTCTCAATGGGTTCTGTCAGTTGTAATTATCGGCCATGTTAGATTTCATACCATGTATTTGCTCTATTCTTATTTATATCCCAGCCACTGCCGCTTACTGTTCTTTGCTGCTGGAAAAATCCAATTTCCGCACAGGGATCATTAAACTTCTAAATAAAAATCTAAAATCTACATCTAAATCAACCGTGTCACATTAATGCTGGCCGCAGACACGGACCTTTGAGATCCTAATACAGTGTGAAAACAGAGCGTGTTTCACATCGGTGCCGTTGCCCCTGTCACACTACTCCAGATTGTCACCGTCCAGATTTGCCGTGGTTCAAGTTGAGAGAAAACGGTGGCTCACGCTCATTTCTTCCAGTCTTGTCCCATTATTAAGTCTTTTTGGTCCGATGTTCAAAGCACTAGGATGTGACACTGAGTTCACTTCACATGACAATGGCTCTTAGAGAACTTCCCATTCTGAACCAGTGGAGAGACGTGAACCGTAGTGATAAATATAAAGGTGGGTAAACTATGACCTCCAGTCAGAGATCATCATAAGGCAAACAACCACCAATATAAACAAAAAGTTGTGATTTAGGATTTTTCCCCTCTAAGGACTTTGATACCACGTGTACTTCTGATGTACACTATGAATTTATGTCATAATGTGTCAGTGATAAATGGTGGGTTTGAAAGGGTTTACCCTCCATTACATCCCTGGTGACTACAGACAGAAAAGAGACCGTGAGACTGACAACTCATAATGTTTTAACGCTATAGTAAATGTGAAGCGTTCATCCATAGTAATGAAGATGAATGGAAACATATCTTACATGTGACAAACCCAAATGGCTCAATGTACGACCTCATTAAGTAATACAATTGAAAGTATAAAAAATATATAACAAAAGAAACAAAAATACTTTCATAAAAAACACAAATAAAATAAAAATATATAAAAATAAAAAAGGTAAAATATTTGTATCGTCTCCCAGCGGTGCGTGGGGGTAATTTCCCCTCCTCTAATGCTACCAGACCATCAGTCCCCACTGTGAATCTGCTGTCTAAGCACAGTGCTTGTGGCTGAATCTGACCTTAAAGCAGGCTTAAAGTTGCACAGCATAGGTTCCAGCTCCTCCTGTCTTCCTCCACCTCCTCCTCTTCCTCCTCCTCCCGCCAGGGTTTGAAAGGAGCATGACCCTAGCATAAGGAGAGAGGGAGTCCCAGCTGTCTCCAATGTTTTATACACATGCTAACCTCCCTCCGTGCTCCTGTCTCCTTCCTCCTCTCCTTTCTTTTCCCCCCACCTCTCCTCTTCCTTTCTTGCTTTCTTCTCCTCGTCTCTCCTCTCCCTTCCTCCCCCGCTATCCTCCTCCTCCTCACAGGGTTATTTGGAGTAATTTGGGAGCTCCAGATGTCTCTAATGTTTTGCCCACATGTTTACTTCTCTGCCAGCTCATCAATTCTTCTCTCCCTCAAAGGGTTTTTAAGGAGTAGATGTGGGGAGAAATGACGGTCCATCTGCCCCTGACAACTATCTGTGTCCGTCTGTCTGTTTTTCCAGGATCGTGAAGGAGTATTTAGGGGAGAAGGAGCTGCAGCTATCCTTAACATTTGACGCCGTGGAGGAGGCAGACCTGGCCAACTACACCTGTTACGTGGAGAACCACATAGGGAGGCGCAGCGGGAGCGCGATACTGCAGAAGAGAGGTAGATTACTCGTTCTGTTTCTTTTCCTTTTTGCTCTGTTAGCTACAGGGGAACAAAGAAGTTGCTCAGATGGAAAAGAAAACCAGCTGTCAGAGCATCTTCTCATACATGTGAAACAACCTGCAGGTTAGCTGCTAATAACACTGCTTTCTTACTCGCTTTGTGCTTGAGAACCAAATGTCTTGCAACACCGGTTGCTCGCTCGTAGCGCCATCATCCATTGTTGAGCAGTTGACAAGTTGAGGGGGGGGCTATGAAATAATACATTTGTATTGCATATTGGCAAATAAGTTAGTTTTGCTATGATTTGTTTTATTTTGAAGCATATATCCCACACATCTCACACTCAGTGGGAAGCAGAGAACGTGGAGAACCATCAGAGGGGCAAGGATTATGCTTCATGTTTAGAGCAAATAAAAACTTTGGATTGTCTTCATTTGTGCTGATTAGCCTCGATGTAGTTTTGGCTGCTGAGAGTGTGTTTGTAATTCAGTAGGCTATCAGGCCAAGCAAGTGGGAGTCACCATTCACCCTCTAGTCTGTAAACTGTGGCGTTCATGTCTCCTAACTGTGTTTTCTTGTGACTAGCAGAGCGCTGGACTGGAGTGTGTTCAGTAGAGTGGAGTTGAGTTCATTAGTGACATTATCCAGGGTGTGACCAGAGAGTGGAGCCACAACGTCGGGCAGTTACTCAGCGAGCGATACACGCCGGTGGAAACGGTGATGCGATGGCTGCTGTGTGTATACTTGCGCTTTTGATGAGGGCGGGTCAATTCAATCTGTAATTTAGTAAAGCAGCGGTCAGATAAAGCGGGTAGGTGTAGGAGGAGACCACTAAATCAAAGACAGGAGAGAGCCAGGTCAAGGGTGCTGCTGCTACGACGGGCGGGTTCAGTTATTACTATCTAAGTAGGTGTTTACCTCTCTGAGACCCACTCTCTGTTTTCATGTTAAGCCTGAAATGAAATGAAAACATGACCTTTAGGATCCGTCATTAAAGGTTAATGAGTTATTTGCCCACTTATTTAAAGGATTCCCGCCAACCCAGGTTCTGTTCGTTGCCTAGGGAGACATTTTGAATTTAAATTGCCTATAATAGCTGCCAAAGCTTCTAAATACACAAGGCAGCTAACACACACACACACACACACACACACACAATGTTTCATGTGTGTGTGTGCTGCAGTATGGTCTGAGACTCTGGGACGTCAGCCCTCTATGTCAAGGGATCAGCAGCCTCCCGACTTTGAAACCATTTTGAAGGTCAAAGAAGCGCCAACGAGGTGATGCTTTCTTAAATATTGATTTTGACGCCTTCGGTGAATTCGTTGAATATGAATGACAACTGTGCAGTTCACAGTGGT
>JAXDDW010000102.1:1612500-1791353 GCA_034670385.1 Hoplostethus mediterraneus
TAACCTGCATGAGTCACTCTGGATAAGAGCGTCGGCTATATGAGTCAAATAAAACACAAGCTTTCCCCGTATCTGAGTATTTTCAGAGGGTAGTGACACATGCAGTGACTTAAAACTGTAATATTGCGACTGAAATTGAATTAGGGTTAGAAAAGAAAGGGTTCTTCCTCCTCCTCTATCCACACACCACTTCATCAAGCTGTGCAGCGGACCACGGGGTCGCCGTTGGTTCCCAGGTGTCAATGGAAAGCTGCTGACTGCTAGTTTGCTGTTATGATGATGCATCAGTTCAGAGGCTAACCTAGAGCTCTGGTAATGGGAAAGATGAGTGAAACCTTGTTGAAGTCCACGGATGGGTGGAAGAAGTGAGACCTGGTTTCAGTGATGCACACGGTCAGACCGGTTTCAAGCACTGAATCAAAGTTCAACTCCTGTCTGAGGGAAACGCCCCATAGCGTTTTAGAGGATTTTATGACGATATGACAGTCAACACAAGCTGGTGCAATAAAAAAAATTTAAAAGATTTGCACAGTGTGAAAATCATTTGTAAGAAAAACTGAATCAAAATTGGAACAGAGAAATGTTTGGATATGGATTCTGCTGCACTGAACATCAACGACACATGGATACCTAAACATCTACATAAAATACCAAATGAAATGTATCTGTAGGTATGTAACTATTCACATGCATGATTCAATTATCAATATCGCATCGCCAAGGTTGATGGTCTACAACTACGGCTGCTCTGGTGAAAGGATCGATATGGGGCTCGAGTGACGATCTCCTGACATGATTTGGGAAATGTGTCAACGCTGGTTTTAAAAGAAAGAGGGTCCAGGACAAGTCATGGGGAGATGGAGAGAGAGAGAGAGTGAGAGAGAGAGTGAGAGACGGAGAGGATAGTGCGTGCGTGCGTGTGCGTGTGGGTGTGTGTGTGTGTGTGTGTGTGATAGTAATAGATCATATTTCCCATGGTGTCATTCACCAGCCATGTCCCATTAATCTCCCATACACTCATATTGCCTATGATAGCACTATCACTCATTCACACACACACACACACACACACGGCTTCACAGTTATGAAGAGTGTGTGTGTGTGTGTGTGTGTGTGTGTGTGTGTGTGTGTGTGTGTGTGTGTGTGTGTGTGTGTGTGTGTGTGTGTGTGCATGTGCCGCAGCCTAGTTACATGGATATACAGTTTGACTTGTTTCAATTCTTCACTAAAGTAGTCAGAGACAGTCGTTTTTGTGAAATCATGTTAACGTGTTGTTACACATCTGTTTCTGTGTGTGTGTGTGTGTGTGTTTGTGTGTGTGTGTGTGTGTGTGTGTGTGTGTGTGTGTGTGTGTGTGTGTACCTCATTCAGTCGATTCAATTCACTGCTATTCAATTCAAGTCAATTCAATATGTGTTATTGGCATAAATGTTAAATGAGCAGTATTGCCGAAGCGTCTAACAATTGTAATTCCTCAAAAATAATAAAATCAAATAACAGATAACAGGAAACACCAGCCCTACTCGTGTGAGTGTGTGTTGTCGTGTGTGTGTGTGTCTCAGTCTCTCTCCATCACCCTTTCTCTGTCTCTGACTGAGAAAAAAATACCCATATGAACCTAATTTTCATCTCTCAAGTCGGATGTTTGTAGTTTAATCACGTTGTTTACTTGAGCTAACAAGTTCGAAGAGGAACAGAAAAGCAGCACAAAAAGCAGCAGGGCTTCAGCCACGCAGCCTTCATCCCCTGGGATTAATATGGGATTATTTTTACCTTGTTCTCATTCTCTGATCCTCAGAAGGTTTACTGATATGACTCCAATCAATTTCTTTGCTCATGCCCACTGCTGTATCTGTGTGTTTTCCCCTCTCGGTGTGTGTGTGTGTGTGTGTGTGTGTGTGTGTGTGTGTGTGTGTGTGTGTGTGTGTGTGTGTGTGTGTAGATATGTATCGCCTGGAGTTGGCCGGCGGTCTCGGGGTCATCTTGCTGCTGCTGGGAGTTTTAACAGCCCTTTATAAGTGTTACAACCTGGAGATCATGCTCTGCTACAGGAGACACTTCGGGAGCGATGAAACCGAAGATGGTGAGCAGCACTGCACTTTAAGACTGCACACTGCACTGTCACTTTAAGTTGGAGACGCACGCAGTAAGGCGACGCTCAGACAGGCAGCTCAAATCTGATTCCCTGCATCAGATATTTGTCCACTGGAACGGCAAACAACGACATGCAATCTGATGTTTTCAGATCAGATTCACAGTAGTAGGTGGTTTAAAATGTGATTCAAACACAACTCATTCTGACCACTCAGATCTCACTTCAAGAGTTTTTCCATCACACAGAAGAGCAGAGCAACAACAAACGTGGAGGAGAGCCAGGAAGAGAACAGCGCTGCCTGCACAAATGAAGAGGTTGCATGCCTCCTGTCCTCTCGCTGCACCAGGACCAGTCAGAATCAGAAAACCTCCATGTAGCTGGCTTGCTGCTGCACCCAGAGTTGTTAGACAGAAAACTTGCCCATCTGCTCACTTGTACATTACAATATGAACAGTCGGCCTGCTGTCTGAACATAAGACACACACGCTAAGGTGCACACACGTAAACACGCATGAAGGCAAGGTATGCTATGTTAAGTCAAGCACAAGCGCACACACACACACACACACACACACACACACACAGAACATCTCTAAATGCAACGATCTGGAAGTCATGTGATTCCATCGGTGACACATTGACATTGGTCAAGAGGATGAAGATGATGGATGTAATTGTTAAGCATACATACACAGACATACACACATTGAGACGAACGCACAGAAAGAAACTGACATTTTAGTGAAGCCGTAATAAGCACAGGTGTGTTTGTTCAGTTGGTCCTGTGACATTTAGCACATCATCCTTCGATCTAGAGAGGACCAGAAGGCCCGGTCTCCTTTAGACTTCAGTCTAGATTTAGAGAGGACCAGAAGGCCCGGTCTCCTTTAGACTTCAGTCTAGATTTAGAGAGGACCAGAAGGCCCGGTCTCCTTTAGTCTCCAGTCTAGATTTAGAGAGGACCAGAAGGCCCGGTCTCCTTTAGACTTCAGTCTAGATTTAGAGAGGACCAGAAGGCCCGGTCTCCTTTAGACTTCAGTCTAGATTTAGAGAGGACCAGAAGGCCCGGTCTCCTTTAGTCTTCAGTCTAGATTTAGAGAGGACCAGAAGGCCCGGTCTCCTTTAGACTTCAGTCTAGATTTAGAGAGGACCAGAAGGCCCGGTCTCCTTTAGTCTCCAGTCTAGATTTAGAGAGGACCAGAAGGCCCGGTCTCCTTTAGTCTTCAGTCTAGATTTAGAGAGGACCCGAAGGCCCGGTCTTCTTTAGTCTCCAGTCTAGATTTAGAGAGGACCAGAAGGCCCGGTCTCCTTTAGTCTTCAGTCTAGATTTAGAGAGGACCCGAAGGCCCGGTCTCCTTTAGTCTTCAGTCTAGATTTAGAGAGGACCAGAAGGCCCGGTCTCCTTCAGTCTTCAGTCTAGATTTAGAGAGGACCAGAAGGCCCGGTCTCCTTTAGACTTCAGTCTAGATTTAGAGAGGACCAGAAGGCCCGGTCTCCTTTAGACTTCAGTCTAGATTTAGAGAGGACCAGAAGGCCCGGTCTCCTTTAGTCTCCAGTCTAGATTTAGAGAGGACCAGAAGGCCCGGTCTCCTTTAGACTTCAGTCTAGATTTAGAGAGGACCAGAAGGCCCGGTCTCCTTTAGTCTCCAGTCTAGATTTAGAGAGGACCAGAAGGCCCGGTCTCCTTTAGTCTCCAGTCTAGATTTAGAGAGGACCCGAAGGCCCGGTCTTCTTTAGTCTCCAGTCTAGATTTAGAGAGGACCAGAAGGCCCGGTCTCCTTTAGTCTTCAGTCTAGATTTAGAGAGGACCCGAAGGCCCGGTCTCCTTTAGTCTTCAGTCTAGATTTAGAGAGGACCAGAAGGCCCGGTCTCCTTCAGTCTTCAGTCTAGATTTAGAGAGGACCAGAAGGCCCGGTCTCCTTTAGTCTTCAGTCTAGATTTAGAGAGGACCAGAAGGCCCGGTCTCCTTCAGTCTTCAGTCTAGATTTAGAGAGGACCAGAAGGCCCGGTCTCCTTTAGTCTTCAGTCTAGATTTAGAGAGGACCAGAAGGCCCGGTCTCCTTTAGTCTTCAGTCTAGATTTAGAGAGGACCAGAAGGCCCGGTCTCCTTTAGTCTTCAGTCTAGATTTAGAGAGGACCAGAAGGCCCAGCCTCCTTTAGTCTTCAGTCTAGATTTAGAGAGGACCAGAAGGCCCAGCCTCCTTTACTCTTCAGTCTAGATTTAGAGAGGACCAGAAGGGCCGGTCTTCTTTAGTCTCCAGTCTAGATTTAGAGAGGACCAGAAGGCCCAGCCTCCTTTACTCTTCAGTCTAGATTTAGTACTAACTAAAGCCTGAATCTACATGTTTTGGTGGTTTTAGCACAGACTGTCCCTTTTTTCTCCACCAACATGTGAATGTAAATCCAAACAGACAAGGTTTGGGTTTGGATCAGATGATATTCACTGACTTGCATTTAATTTGCCTTCTTCATTCATCATTCATAAACTGTCCAGTTTCTGATGCAATGCTCATGGAGAGGCCAAATCATCCAGTCAGTTAGAGAATAACAGGAAAGTGATGCCAGAATTTGGATGATGTGATTTCTTCTGTTAGCGGCAGTTAAAATGAGTCAGATTTCTTTAAATTCAGATTACTCTCTCTCTCTCTCTCTCTCTCGCTCTCACTCTCTCACTCTCTCTCTCTCTCTCTCTCTCTCTCTCTCTCTCTCTCTCTCTCTCTCTCTCTCTCTCTCTCTCTCTCTCTCTCTCTCTCTCTGTCTCTCCAGATAATAAGGAGTATGATGCCTACCTGTCCTATACTAAAGTGGACCTGGATTCTTTGGGCAGGTCAGCTACCCGTGTGTGTGTGTATGGATGTATATGTGATATGTGTGATAATGCTTTATTATCTTTTATACAACATTTGTTTCCAAAAGCGAGTTTTGAGAGTGAAATCCAAAATGTCTCCTAAACAGCAGTGAGCGTTAGATCTTTTGCCTCTCTGGTCTCTCTGGTATCCTTTGGTGTAAAACCATCAGTGACCGGCCGGTTTGGTGCTGTGTGCAGTTTGCTGACGTCACCTTACATGAATTCTGGCTATCGATGTCCTCAAATTTCAAGCAGTGACCTCTTGCTGCCATTTGGGGCCTGCTAACGTGCGGAAATTGTACAGATTTAATTACCTGAAGATTTTGCATTTGACTTTTGCAACTGCTAAACACATTTCTACTAAAATGTGTCTCTCTAAATGTTGTATTTGCCCCGGGCAGGGCGAGCAGCGAGGAGGAGACATTTGCTTTGGAGATCCTACCTGACGTATTGGAGAAACATTATGGATACAAACTGTTTATACCAGACAGAGATCTAATACCCAGTAGTAGTAAGTATCTATCTGTCTGTCTGTCTGTCTGTCTGTCTGTCTGTCTGTCTGTCTGTCTGTCTCTCTCGCTCGCTCTCTCTCTCTGGGGTGCTGTAGCCCCCAATACCCAGAATTCATCAGTCTGTCAGAACAAATCGGAACACATGCGCATCTTCATTACAACACACACACACACACACACACACACACACACACACACACGCATGCATGTGCACAGCTCAAACACACACACACACACACACATACAGACATTATGCACATAGAAGCACTAGACACTGATTCGCTCCACCTCTAACACACACACACACACACACACACACTTTCTCTCTCTCTCTCTCTCTCGCTCTTCCTGTCACACACACCCTCTCCCAATTTATGTCTGCACACACACACTCACACACATACAGTATACACACACACGCAGTTTGTCACCATTTCTGGGGATATATGTCACTCTCCGTCCACCTGGAGGGGGAAATATGACTCTTATTGCTCTATCTGTCAATGCTTTGACCTCTGTTTCTCTCTCACACACACACACACAACTACACACACACACGTACATACACAACTACACACACACAGAGAGGGTGCACACTGACACTCAAGTGTATTAAACGCACACACAAGAAGTTTTATTGCTCTGTCAGTTCTCTGGTTTCAAACACATACACACATGCAAATACACACAAACACATACACGCCATCCATCTAGCTAGCTATCCATCATGATTAGCCCTGCTAGCTACAGTGCTGCTGCTCAATGAAAACCTTGTATTTCCACAAATTGGAATTACAGTTAAATAGGGTCTGATTTCCCTTGTGATGACCAGACCAGTTGGAAATGAACGAAGATTCATTCACACAGTACATGAACGACTCTAACAGGTTTCCATGGGCCCTAAACGTGTGTCATTGTTCTATGCATCCATAAATATTACGTCATGAAAAATATCACTATTTTTACAGTATGAAACGGAGGCACCATTGCGGAAAGTATCATGAGAATATGCAGTGGCTATGGAACAACAGTGAGAGGGATGTGGGAAAAACTAGAGAAACAGCACAATAACCATACTCGTCCACATTCTTACCACACACACACACACACACACACACACCCATCCATCATTGTTAGCCTCGTCTCTACTTGCTGGATGCAGGGACAGTGACTGCTGTTGGCAGCTTATTCACACAGTTAGATTGGAATGTAATAGGGGTCATTTTTTTCATTTAGCTGTTCATCACACAAGCACACACATCAAATGTGAACATACACACACACACACATGTGCACAGACATTCTTAAACGCATTTCAAATGTCCCCAGACACACACGCACACTCTTAGACACACATCATATGCACACTCTGACACATATGCACATCACAGTGGGGACGCTGGTGATTCTTGGCGCACTAGGCGAGATCGTGAAACGCCAAGACGAACTCCAACATGGCCACACGTCCGTCAGAAGCAGGTGTTAGTGACATTATTACTATTATGACATTAAAATATAAGAGCTGAGGCTGCTCAACCCATACAAATCATGTGTAACATAACTGCTCATGTTCATTTTACCATTTGAAATTATTAGATCGGTCCTAAACCATCCAAAAGTCCTCTTAAATTTCAGGATATAGTTTATCATCTGGATATTCTGATATAACACTGTGTGTTATTGATGTGGTATAGGGGATAGATTGACCAAAAATCTGTATTTACTTTGATAGTTGTGTTACTTTTTATTCGGCAAGGTGACATTGAAAGTGTACCGATTGTGCCGCAGGGCGCCGAGCTTGTAACACAATTTAATATGCCTGCTAATTGCGCTTAAACATTGTAAAACACCATTGTAGTCTCTAAAGTGCCTTATTAATTCAGCTGAATTAATAAGGAAACTGTAGGCAAACTAATGTAGCAAATAAAATATTGAACCACTATCTCTTGTCTATTAGCATTTTTCAACGAAAATGATGCTCCTCTCTGCCCTAAAAACTTCACAGAAATGAATGTAGTCACTAAAATACCCCTCGTAACAAACTAATGAATGTTTTCTGCATTGGTTAACATTTCCTCCTAAAATACATTAATAAAATTAGGTAAATATGGTTTGGAATGGATTGGCTCGTCCTACATAGCCTGCCCTTAGCCAACATTATGCCAACACACACTCGGACAGACAAACTAACATACTAACATACACACCACATCCGGAGACCAGCCTAAAAAGTCATATTTCCTCCCAAAGTGATGCTTTCTCCCTGTGCCCTGAAAATATCCGAAAAAACAAATGTGCACTCTCTGTATGCACATATATAAACACACAAAGACGTCTCTGACACACGCATGAACTCTAAAAGAGACACACACACACACACAAGCATGAAGGCAAACACACATCCATAGGCATGCAAACAGACATGCACATAGAGAGAAAATGAACAGTTGGTGGTGTTTCGGCTTGTCTAGACTATGCACTGTGTGTGTGTGTGTGTGTGTGTGTGTGTGTGTGTGTGTGTCTGTGTGTGTGCGTGTCTGTGTGTGTGTGACAGAGAGAGAGGGGAGTCTTTTCATTGCTTACCCAACCTATTGACACAGCAGCACAGCGATGCAACCTAAAATACACCATTCAATTATCCACTCCATTAGCCCTCGATACAGACAGTGAAATGAACAAGAGAGCGAGAAATAAACAACAAGGTTTGGGCGGGGGGTCATTGATTCGCATTATTTCAACAATTGATTTACGTACTCCTCAAAAACAGATCAGGAGATGAAGAGAAGGGCAGGAGAGGAGAGGTATAGAGAAGGAGGGCTGGGAAGAGAGGAAGAAGAAGAGAGAGAGAGAGAGAGGCTGTTCTGTACTATTTGTGCCTCTCAAATTGAGCGTGAAATTGCAATGTGTTGTTGGAGAGTCTCTGTCATTAATTTAGTTAGCAAGTGAAGAGCGGGAGGAGAGACGTGGGGAGAGAGTCGTACACAAGCACGTTTTCAGACATTTGTTCAGACACGTGTTGGCATTTTAAGGAACCTACATTTTAATAGCCGCAAGTATGGCGCTGATTACCTTAACTACCCTCACATAAATAAAATATGTCCATAGGTTCAAGCTTTGAATCTATGCCTATCCCCAGACTATTACCAGATTAAAGGTTTGCATTCAATTGTCATTTAAATTGTAATGTAACATCAGGATAACGGTTAAACACAAATCATATAAGAAACCTAGATGATCCAAAGTCTCTAGTCATGTCGTCTCAACCAGAGCTCGTCTCACAGACCCGGTGTTAACGCCTCCTCCTAGCATGCAGTTCACTGTTCTGATATCCATGATCCGTTCGGAAACTGTTGACGCCAGTGAAAGGAAAATCCCTCATTTCCCTCCTTCCTATGTTGGATTTATGACCATGTTGACACTCTTCTCTACCAAGATGATTCAGACCAAGGCGCCACACACTGGGCCTAGCATTCTAAAGACACCTGTAGTGCCTCAGGGTTCACAGAGAGGCCCCTGTCTTCTTCCAGTAGCTGAGAACACTTAACATAAAGAAGAACACTTACATAACCTAAATCACTCCACTTCCAACACATGACCAACTCGAAATTGGGGGGGGGGGGGTGTATTTTGTGGTAATGAAGTACTAACTTGCGTGCACGACATACTATTGTGTGCATGTATTGTGAGTGTTCCAGTTGTATAAAATGTGTGAATACATATAAAACATGCACATGTAATAGGTTTATATATAGAACCACACCAACCCCATATCCATATATAATACTTGTATACATAATTATCTTAATATATTATCTCAATACTTATATCTTACATATAATGCTCTATAACATCCCCTAAGGCTGCACACTGACGATGGCCACTGATGAAGTCCATTAGCTTTGAATTTTTTACCTGAAATAAAATTGTATCCAAAACTCTATCTGTTATACCATATCCTCATTCAACTAAATATATCTTCATTCCACAAAATATCAGAGTAGTTAAACTCAATAAATCAAGTAAATTCAACTAATTATGGCAAGAGAAAGAAACTAAATCGAGCACACATTTATGCACATTTTATTGACTCGTGGGCATGTGTTCATTAATTTGCTCACATAAACTATGAAATTGTGTGCACAAGATAATGAAAAATAATGAAAATGAGGTCATGAATTAACTAAATATAAAATAATAAAATATAAATGATGGAAAGATGTGGATTTTGTGCACATGATTTAATGTGCACATAAATGTGTCGTAAACATTTATTTTCTATATATTTATTATCTGTTCTTGAAGAGCTTTATGTTTAGTGCAGTTATCTGACAACAGAAACAGAACAACACAGTGTTATGTTATACAATTCATTGAAAGTCAAAATAAGAGATGACAGTCCGAGTCTGAGGAGACCCCTTCGCTTCACTTTACTTCTGGGTTAGTTAATTGCAGGGCATCAATCATGTTTCCTCTTTTCCTTACATCATTCTGACCTTCATCACTCTCTTACCCCCCTTCTCTCTCTCTCTCTCTCTCTCTCTCTCTCTCTCTCTCTCTCTCTCTCTCTCCTTCCCTCTGCCAGTCTACATTGAGGACTTGGCTCGTAGTGTGGAACAGAGCAGACGCTTGATCATCGTTTTGACGCCAGAGTTTGTCGCCAAAAGAGGGTGGAGCATCTTCCAGATAGAGACACGCCTCCACTCCATGCTGGTTACTGGGGAGATCAAGGTACGAATCAGGAAGTAAACAGGAGGTGAAACAGTTTGAGAGACCAGTTAGGCTTGGTTCCATTCAGTTACGTATCAAAGCCAACGGATAGAGGCAATACTGACATAGTGCTAATGCTCATTATCACAGTTCATATAAGCCCTGAAGCATTTTTACATTGTGGCAACTGATGATGAAACACCATTGAAGACATTTTGTCCTTCTCAAATTGATTAACTGAGCTTCTGATACATATAAACTGACAGTATGTGACAGCTTAACGTGAAAATTAAGAATATAAATGCTTATTTCTTCAAACCCTCTGAAGTGTATGAATGTAGCTGCCTGGAATTATGAGGCCAAATAAAAGCTAGATTGGAGCATAAATGATGTTAACATTTATTTGTGGGTGAAAGCAGAGGGTGGTAGTGGGTAAACGGGAGGCCAGGAAGTTGGGGGGGGGGCGCTTTTGACATTTTGGTCATTGATTTGTCTGATTCTTCACAAAAGTTCAGAAGGAGAGATTTCCATAATCTCCTGATCCAGTTTCCCCCGGAGCAGTGCGCCTCAATTATGCACAGCTGTCCAAAACCTAGAAGTTATATTAAGTACATTCCAGTGGGGGTGTTCCAGCACAACCTTGATCCGTGATCAAGGGCTTGTCTCCGCTCCTCTGTGTCAAAGCCAAAAAAATGTTGCACAAACTTTGCCTTTCAATTATTCTTATCACACTCTTCTCACTTTCAGCCCAGTCTAAACACGGAGACTCTCCAAACGAGTGTGAAGTGCTTTGCGCATGGATGAGAGTTGCTTGAAGGGCTGTTCCACTTAGACATTGTCATATCTCTGCCTCCTCAAACCCTCTCCCACCTCTGTCTGGGTGTCTGTCTCTATGCCCAGGTGATCATGATAGAGTGTGCAGACCTGAAGAGTGTCATCAACTACCAGGAGGTTGAAGCACTTAAACATACAATCAAGGTACTGAATGGAGAGAGGGGGACGGATGAGTGGCTGGAGGGAGGTGGTCTGAAGTGTTCATCAAACACCGAGAGATTAAAGCCCCTTAGTACTGGGGAGATGGATGGAAGGATGGACGGATGGATGGATGGATGAATGGATAGATAAATGGATGGATGGATTGGGTGAGGGAGTGAGTCTTAAGGACAGAGAGATAGCAATTGAAAGAGAGAGAGAAAAGGCATGCAACTTCTTGAACTAAAAACATGAATATATGGATGAGTGAATAATAGTTTAGGTAGAAAGTAATGAGTTATCTGAGCTCTGCTTTCCCTGAATTTTCTCTTATCTTGTCATTTTTACTTTTCTTCTCTTTTTTTCTTTTCTTCAATTTTCTTGTCATCTTCTCTCTTTGGTTTTCTTCTCCCCCCTAGGTCTTATCCATCATTAAGTGGAGGGGTCCTAAGAGCAATGAATTGTCCTCTAAGTTCTGGAAACAGGTGGTCTATGAGATGCCTGCTAAACGCAGAGAGACACTGTCCCGACGCCAGGTAAGCTACTGACCTTACAGTTGGAAACGAGTCCTTCTACATGCCTTAACACTGAACGTGTAGCATGTGAGACGCTGGCTAAACTCTGAGAGAGAATAGCCAACTGTTGGGTATAGACACACACAGCCAGTCTGAGCTACAGCTAACAGGCATCTCTTTCTTTGCCTGCTAGCATTACGAATTCATCAATTTGCACAATTTTACAGCACTTTGACAGCAAACAAATCCACTTATGTAATGGTTGGCGTAACTAACATCCAGCACAGCCATCAGAAAGGCAAAATAGATGTTAAAACACATCATACACAACTACAGTCAGATCACAAGTTTGTACAACACTGGTATTTTCCAGCTTGTTCCTGCCATGACGACCCTAAGTGGAAAAATAAAGTCCTTTAAAGACAGTGGTTCCCAAAGTGAGGTCAGTAGCCAACAGATGGGCCTTGAGAAGGTCCCAGGATTTCCTCAGCAAAATGAAAGTGTAATTTCACTTTTATTATATTCACTTGAAGATAACACGATGAGAGAATGTACAAGGATGACCATTCAAGTCTTAAATTTCACTCTCTCCACTATCTCTCACTAACTACCTACGTACAGTACTGACCGTTATGTAGGTCTCTCTGATTAGAGGTGGGGGGTGGTCATTGGAAAATCTTGTTAAATGGAAGTCCGTGGCCTACTGCGTACGGGTTCTGGGGTCCTTGACATGAAAAGGTTTGGGAACCCTTCCTCTGCTGCATTGGATGCCAGCTAAATGCAGAGAGACACTGTCCAGATGGCAGGTACTGGAGCCTAGTAAAATTACCGTATAAATTTAGTCTGCACATTTGCCCTCCCATGGTATACATGTATTAACACCCAACAGGTGGCCTTTAAGTTTCCTAAATGCAGAAAGCTGCAGTCCAGATGTCAGGTAATGTATTAAATCCAACAGAAAAAGAAACATCTTGATGGTGCTATATGAGATGTCTGAAAACTGTTCTGCTGACACCATTAACCTCCTAACATACTGTCAACACATGCTAACCAAATACAGATAACGTATAAGATGGCGACTAAACAAAGAGATACTGTCATGATTCCAGATACTGAAGTTATCAACAGTAAACAGGTGTAAAGATAGGGAGACAACTGTCTAGACGACGCGACCTGGAGCCTGGTAAAATTACAGTGGAAATCTAGTCTGCACATTTACTCATGCTCCCACAGGATGCATATATTAACACCAAGCAGATGGCCTTTGAGATGTCTGCTAAATGAAGGTGTTAAAATTAGAACCACAATGGGAAAAAATAGTGTACATACTTAGAGTCACCATGTGTTCAAACCCTCACAGGTGGTTTTTGATATGCGGGCTAAATATCAAGATGCTCTCATGACGCCAGGTACTGGAGTACAATAATACCAAAACAAATATAGACTACCATCTACCACATCATGAATTAGTCAACCTGAAGAACATCAAAGTTGACCATGTTCCTGTGTTGGCAAGAAGTACCTCACCACATCAAGATGTGTCACGTTTCTCTGCTAGCTAACGTCTTGTTTTAGTGCGTATCTCAATGTGCCAACTTGACGCTGCTCATTCTCATCATCGCTCATCGTTCAAGGCCTTTTCCCAGAAGAAAGGCCCAGGTTGATCTGAGGAATTTGGGCATCCTGATGTACCCGTGTTAAGCGTGTTTTGTTGAATAAACTGTGGTATTGACCTGCTGTCTGCCTCGATGGCTCTGTATTGACTGAACTCTGTTGTTCCTGATCTCAACCCAAACCCAACCTCGTCAAATCACTGTGGTAATTCAGACAGGCATATAAAAACACGTTGACTGCTCAAACAGGAGTAACTATATCCATAGTGACAGCTATATAATAATATCTCTATGGTAACAGGTGATGGATTCTGGTGAGCAGGGCCTGTTTGGTGACCTACAGACCACCGTCTCCACCATTGCCATGACCACCACCTCTGCCTCCTTGGCGCCTCCTAGCGACAGTCGCCATGGACACCATCAGGTCAGCTGCAGCATGCCCATTACTTAGACTCAGTGTTTCCTAAACTATGTTTAAAGACACAGAATGGACTGTGGGTCTGTTTTTAGTGGGTCCCCCCATGACAAAAGTAGTAGTAAGCTTGGATTAAAAAAGAACTTGGTACAGGTACAATTGACAGTAGAGATACTACTCAGATGATAGAAGTTAGCTTAAATTATTTTTCCCATCATAGGTTGCCTTGGCGACGGAGATCCCTGACTACAACCAGATGACCTTGCCGCTGGGTGGGGGTCACACGGCTACAGCCGCCCAGATGAGACATTTCTGCCGCAGCTACGAGTTCCAGCTGCCCCCACAGCCCTCCTCCCACTCACCCCCCCTCCTGCCACCCTCCACCGTGCAGTTCTCCACTCTGGGCCCCGGGGGGCGCCACGTCTACTGCAACATCCCTATGACACTGCTGAATGGACAGGTGGGACAGAGAGGACAGTTTTTGTTCAGTTTATTGTTTTTCCCAGTTGTGTTTGGCTTTCATCCTCTGCAGTGTTTTGCTTCCTTGCCTTTAATTGCCATACAGTTGTTTATGTGCAAATACTCAAAATATGAACTAATTAAAAATAAAACACCCTCTTTTCTCCCCAGGGGTTCAGAGCAGTACACAGGGGAAGAAGAGGTCTGTTTTGTTAAGAGAAAACTTAAGAAGAATATAGTTTATATTATCCATTCACAGATATACATTTACTCTTGCAGACTAGCAAATAAAAAATGCATGATTATCATTGGATACGTGTTTTTTTTGTGATCCAATCACAGACATGCATCAATGTAAAGAATGCACATAAATTGCGAAATATCCCAATTGCAAATTTAGAGTTAAAGAGATGCTGCATTTGCATCAACTGCTGCTGGCTAAAATCATATGCTGTTTTAGTCAGTGAGTCAGTAATTCAACAAAATTGAATTAATATGACCTAAAAAGAAATAACTCATTTTAAAAGACACTTTGGTCAAGAGACTTAAGACCTATTCAGACGGGATTAGTTTTACAGGGTGGTGGGGTAATGGAATCATTACCGGAGCATGTCTGTAATTGTAGTCCCGTCTGAATCTGCCATATCAGTAAGTTTTATGGACTGTGTGCACCAGCCTCTTTTACCTTCTGTAAAATGCCCAGTCGCGTTCAAATTCCTGTGATGACATGACGTAAATGGAGTAAATGGACACTCCCATCTCTGTCAGTTTGGAGAGTGACTACACAGATCTCTTATCCCGTGCAAATTGCACATTAGCATTACAGATATCCCGTGTTAACAATTACTTTACGCACATTGTCCTGAAAACTAATCCTGTCTGAATAGGGTTTAAGACTTGGACTAAATTTAAAAATGCTGTGAAATTAACACTGGCTGTGTTTACATGCACCAGTAATCCAGCTATTGGTCATACTCTGGTTAAGCTGTTTATATGAACCTTTGATAGCCTGCGATTTAATCTCCCTGTTGCCATAAATAAACCAGTAGTAAGAATATTCCTGTCTACCTGTGGTGTCCCCACCCACAGACTGAACAGTCCGCCAGCAAAAAATAATGAAAGAGATGCAGCCGCCAGCCACGTCACCTCTTTTAGACCGAGGTTACTTCTAATGCAGGGAAAAGAAACAATGATGCCTATAGAGATGGTAATAGTAAATATTGTGTTTTGTTGGCATCAAAATGTACCCGTAATGTTGTGCGAAAACCAAAAGTGAAAGCAGTAAGATGTTTCCATACTACAGTAACCAGTTCTACATGGAAGTAAGCATCTTAACTGGGTTTCTCTTAACCTGAGTATGATCTTAACCAGGCTATTCTAACCCAGTTATGATGTTTACACGTGTTAAACCAGGTTACTTGAGGAACAGGGTTAGCATTATTACTAATAGTTGTTGTGCTGTGCAGCAGATTACTGCTAATAGTTGCTGCGCTGTGTGTTTCCCAGGTGGCCCAGAGCAGCACGCTGGGGAAGAAGCCGGAGATCCACCTGAACAGCACCTTCGTACCGCTCACCAGCAGAGAACTCAGCTCTGACATCTGGTAGAAGGACTGCTCAACTGGTACTGGATTACACACCGGTTTACAGACTGGTTTTCACTGGCTTTGGATACTGGGTAGACTGGTTGACGGACTGGTTTTCATCAGGATTGTGTACAGGCTCATGCTGTTTTTAAAGAGAGACTGTTTGCGGACTGCCTAGAGACTGGCTTTGGACCAGTTCTCCCCTGGCTTCGAACAATGGGTATACTGGTTAAAGACTGCATCTGGCTTTGGTTTTACACTGGTTGGGTATTCTGGCTGCAGACTGCTTACAGGCTGTTTACTGGCTTGTTTTGCTGCTTGCAGATTCAGATTGGAGAAACTGATTTTAGGACTTAGCAAATGCTTACGGATTGCTACAGACTGGCAGGTAAGACATGTAGCACTGAGAGAATGCCATCGGACCGGAATGCTAATCTGGTTATACTGGTGGACTGGTTACTGACTGGTCATACTGACTGATGGGTAGCACTTGTGGACTGGTATGGATGTGTGGATGTAATGAAATGGTCAACAGTCAATGAAAAAGACCCAAGACACTTCAAAGATGAATAGGTATACATAGACGGGAGCTCTCTGTTCATGGAATACCACTTGGATTTTGGAATATGAATCCACCTTCAAAAATGATTGACTTCTCAGACCACCAGTCTACTCGCACACCAGCCGAGTACCTGGAAAACCAGATGATTTGTTAGCCGCTTAACTGCTTGGAAAAACTTTTTAAAAAACTAGCGTAATCTTGGAATGCCAGTTAATCTTCTAGCTAGCTGAGTTCTCAGAATATCGATCTGCTTGTGGCCAACTTTACAGGCAAACTTAAAGCTATGATCTTGGAATATCAGTCTACCTTTAAAAAAAAAGGTTAACCTTTTTGAAATACCGCTCTACAACTAGTTAACTCGTTTGGCTTTCAGAAGCTGAACTGGTGAACAGAAAATGGATTCCAGCATCAATACCAATGGACTCATAAAGCATTGGCTAAACCTGACTACTGGGCGGACTAGAAAAGCACAATTCACTAGTGGTAATGGAAAGTTATCTAAGATAGATATCTAAATGGATAAACTACTAAACATATAAACCAGTGAACTAGGATGCTTCTAACGTGGACTAGGAGAATTGGAAACCAGTCAGCTCATCACCTCATAACTAGCCAAGTGTCTGGCTAGTCAAACTAGTCACCTAGTCAAGAGACAAACTGGCATGGAAGGTGAACCATCAACTAAAAGGCATAAAGGACTTGGCTTTTTTCTATTTGCATGACCACCCATTTAGATGAAAAAAAAGAATCAAAGAAACACAGATAAATGAATAAATGGCACAATCATTTGTCGCAGACTCTCAATATAGAGGAGAATAAATGTTTTATGTTGATATTATAATAGTTTTCTGTTTGGCCATAAAGAAATGATAATACTGAAAAAGGGGGAAAAAATGAGGTGTCCCTCCAAAAAACATTGTTCTGTTGTTCTGAGTTTTATCCTTTTAGAAGTTTGGTAGTAATTTACCAGGCCTTGTTTTTAACGTTTGCAGTGTTACAATAATATATGTACAGTTTTCATACCTTCTGCATAGACCTGTGTGTGTGTGTGTGTGTGTGTGCGAGTGTGTGTGTGTGTGCGAGTGTGTGCGTGCACATGTGTGTGTGTGCCTCCCTGCCACTTGTTTCGCTTTCTTTCTGTTGGATGGACAGACGGACTGACATTTCTCATCGCAGTACAACCCTGCTAATGGACTGAGGTTTTGAACCCGCGAATGTGGGACGGAAAAACATCGAGCAGGCGGCCGAAGGGGCTTCGCTGCAGCTGAACCGAAACATTCTTTTTTTGTGAGCTTTAAAAAAAACAACAACATTATTACCGTGATATTTAAGCAGAATGAATAATGTTTTAAATCTACACGAAGGTACTGTCATTGTTTTATTAAAACCAATGATTTCTGGATATTTGAGATTGTTTGATACAATAATTGATTATTTGTTTGAGTTGTTATTCGGTGGCAATATATGGTGGCTGTCTTTTGCTTTCTGCTCATTACTTTGACTATTCTTTGGATATATTAGTTGAAATAATTTAAATAAGAGCAAATAAAAGTTATATTGGTTGTTTTATACATATCGGATGCCAATACTCTTACACTTTCAATCCTAATTGTTACTCCTCTCCCTTTGCTCTCCTCTTTTAATTCTTTCTCGAGCCCTTTTTTCTAGTTCTCCCCCATTTTCTCCTCCTCTCTCCTCATCCTCTATTTCTTACTTCACCAAATTCCCTCCTACCTCTTCCTCAGCCTCTCTCCCAACTATCAACTCCTCCCTCCCCTCCTCATACTCTTCTTCCTTCTCTCCTCTACTCCTCTCTCCTAGCCTTCCTCCTCCTCCTCCTCTCCCACAGTCTTATGAATTCTGCTGGATGTATTGATGGCATTGTAAAACCTGTTCAGATAGGTGGAGACGGACTCAGGGTCTTATTCACTAAAACCAGTTTCACACTCTGCTGGGCTAATCTGAGCTGAACTGAGGTAAAGTGAGTTGAATTGGAGCTACGTTGAGCTGGGACTGCCGAAAGCACCAGTGAATAGAAATGAATTAGGAAAGACATTTAGATTTTAGGCATTTAGGGATCACTTCATTAAGTACTGTGTTTCTGTGTAGCCTTATAATAAAGAATCATAAGGGACAATATCATGCTAAGAACTATATCAGCACACAGGAATGGTGATTGTTTTTGCAATATTCAAAAAAACATAGTTCAGTGTGCTCTTTCGAATACAGGAAAATTAGTCGGATGAAATTTGCCTTGGATGTTATGGTAAAACTGGAAAACAAACAGTGTGAATGTTGATGACCTTAGTCATAAGATAAGAGTTAAGATAAGACAGGCTTTTGGTAAACCCAGCTCTCGACTGTAGCCGTATTGGTTGCTTTACCTCCCGCTATTTGTATCAAATAAACTGAGTTGAACCAACTGCTGGTAGCACTTATAGTTGGTGGTGCTGTGATCATTTGATCTACATGCTGATTTCATGGGAATTAGAGACACTTCTCATCATCAGTTTAAAACATGTCACTCAGAGAGGCTTTCTGTTGCTTTGAAAATGGAAATGTGGTGTACCTCAGGGTTACATCCTGGGTGCTATTTTGTTCTCTACTGCTATATGCTACCACTTGGTAATTTCTTTCATTAACATATTTTTTTCATTACCATGCTGATGATACACGGCTGTGTTTTCTTGTAAAACCCAGTGATAAATGTAGCCTTGACACTGCTAAAGATTGTTTAAACTAAACAATGGATATTCTTCAATGACAAATCTGTTGCTGTTATATTTGGCTCAGAAATTATCCTTAAATCAAGCAATTTCTATCCTTTTTATCCCTTTATTATGCCGTTTTCATTCATTTCATCCAATAGTGACATTATTTTAACACCTTCAACCATTAGGTGTTCTCTCATGCTGTAGAACTAAATGAAGAGGTCACATCTATTTTAGTTTCCTTGCACTGGCTTGATTTCTCTTGTTTTTAGAATCAGGTTTTAAGATTTTAGTGATTACTTCTAAAGCAATAAATGACACTGACACATGACACAAATGACACACAAATTCTTCGATCTGCAAGACTGAGCTTTTTAGACTGTTGCAACATAAAGACGATAGGGTGAGATAGCATTTGCGACATTATACTTTGGCACAACTGGCCTGAAGAAATGCAAAATCTGTTTTATTTTTGGACAACTCAAAGCTTTAAACGTGACTGCTAACTTATCAATGTCGTCATTATGCTACTGCAGTATTGGTGATTTGTTTGGAAGTCCACTCTAGTGTCTGGGTTTTGTGGAGTAAACTCTACGTAGCAGCCGTATGGTCCATGATGCAGTTTCTTAACTGTTAAGTAGACAAGGCTATGGTGTCAATTTGTTTCTGTTAGATAGACTATTTCTGCTGAACAAGCCTTAATGGAGCCATCAGTGCAAGTCTGATTGTTAGTAGTTTAAAGAACTTAGTAAAGTGCTATCATATTATTATTATTATTATTATTATTATTATTATTAGCATTATTAGCATTATTAGCATTATTATTATTAGCATTATCATTAATATATGGCACGTTTTATTTATTTAGGAATCTGATATTCCCACATTATATATTAGGCAGCAATTATAGTGTAACAAATATATGAACCGCGTTGTATTCGAAGGAACTTTACTTTGATACAATCTTATTGGAGTGGTTGATGTGATTGGAGCGAATGTTAAACGAACGCCATTCAACTATCCAATAAATATCTGCGAACTATACCAAGGCTTACACTTGTGATTTGGTCAGGACCCACAGCATTCTATTGTTTTGAGTTCATTTGAGGTGGGAAATGCTTTTGCAGTAAAAGCATTAAATAACGATGGAAATGCATTCACTGAATAATTAATGGCGTAACAATATTTGCTGTCTTGTGAATTCACCACAACCTCCCAGAAATGTCATAACTGCTGTTTTTCCCATGTTCTATCAGGCATCCGTCATGCTTGCACAGATTTTAGTTGGTGCATTCAAATATTGCCAAGTGCATTTATTTGTTTTCATCAATTTTTGTTTTCATGAAATATGGTCAACATTAGCATGAAATACAGCTAACATTAGCTGACACCAAAGAACAATAACAACTTGGCCAATACTAACCAATTCTGGAAAGACTCTTTCCAGTTTTGGATGTAGCTACCTTCTACGTTTGGGAATTATCACTTTGTCGCACCTCATTTGCTTTTTATTTTCATGGAACATTTCAAAGGTTTACTTCAAAAACAGTTGGATTGAAACATAGTAATGAGACTGTTTCATTAAAGTCTGACTATTTCATTAGAGATTATTATTTGTTCTAGTAGCAAGTAGAGTAAGGGCAAATTCCTATCAACACACTGTCTATGTGAATAGCCACGGTTTACCTCACATGTCAACTTCAATGGTTTTCTCTTAAATTGATAGGAACTGGCCTCTAATATCTTTTCATTCATCTATGGATCAGTCTCAGTGTCTTTGTCTGTTCATCCGTCACATGTCTCAGACATCACTGACAATTTTGATATAACTTGAGAATGATGTATCTCACCACCCTGTTCTGGCAATTTCAAAACAAGGCAACAGCAAATAAGTCACCGCTTGGGCCGATCTGTAGCAAGATGCCTCGTCCCTCCAAGTTCAATCAAAATTGTACCGGTGGTGTAACAGTTATGGCTTTTCAAGGTTTGAAAACTCGACCTTTAACTGTAGCGCCCCCATCAGGCCAATTAGTGTAATGTTTTTTTTAATTATGCCAGTGGTATCTGAGATATCACATTTGACATTAAAAATTTGACCTTTAATTATAGGGTCCTCATTAGGCCAACCAGTGTTATTGGTAAGTATAGCTGGATGTGTATGGATGTGTGCACTTACAGTTAAGGCCTTTCAGACCAGTGATGTAGCAGTTATTGCCTTAAAATGTAGAAATTTTGCCCTTTAATTATAGCACTCCCTTTAGGCCAATCAGTATATTTTTGCATCATCCCATAAACTGCATCATCAAATTTAATGGACCAACCCAACCTAATTCGTAGTGAACCAGTAGGGGGCACTACAGTTACAGGTCAAAACAAGGTGGTAGTTGTTACTGATTGGCCAAGAGAGAAACTGCATCCTTTGTAGGGGCAGGACATGTTTACCATTTACAATGCTTACCTTCTGACAAGATCTCACCACAGCTAGTGACGTCCTGGACGGAGGAACAATAGAGGAACAAGATTAATGTTACTGTTCTGTCACGCAGCTGTAAGAACAGCACCACCAGCTCAAGTGCTAGCCTACAAGCGTTCAGTAGGAGGGGCTTCTGCCAAGCTGCAGAGTGAAGCTGTGGCATGAAATAGAAGCACAAGAAGGTGTCTTTTTTTCTCTCTTTTTTTTACACTGATGAGCAAAGCCCTATTTAGGGGGCCTTCTGTAATTCAGCAATAATATACAATGGAAGAGGTTTTCAAATGTAATATTTATATTGACAAAGCCAAGGAAATCTCCTTTGGTGTGAAACTGATGGTGAATCAGGGCCTGAGTGTCTATTGATGTGAGAGTTGGTAGTTCAGACCTGGGGTTGTAATAGGCTTTCTGCACCATGCTAACCTCAGTAAGTCATTCTTTTTTGCTAACTACTGTGCCTACTAATTACAGCATTCAAACTGCAAGTGTTGTCTCATAGTGTTGTAACTTCAGTTGGCAACTTAAAATGCTTTCAACCAAATTTCAGTGTCTACGTACAGGAAGTTTAACACCTGGCCAATATATTGTGTTCAGCATTGACAAAAAGCCTATTACTGGTCCTAATATCGTTGCAACTGCTTCCATGTTAGTTGAGCTGGGGTATAATGGAGATCACTTGGGTAAAATAGCAGCTAAACAAATGTACTTTCTAACACAGGGAGTGCTTGATTTATCTTATATTGTAAGAGAGAAGCCAATTAAAAACCCACCTCTTTTATGTTATACTTTATACCACACAATATCACACTGATGATACATGAAAATGGCACCTTTCCAATGAACCAATGAATGTTCACAAATATAGTTTTAAGCATTTGATTTGTGGCTGTAGCTATTGTAATAATTTACCTGACCGATAGCCACTGAACTCACTGAGGTAATCATTTCCAATAGAACTCTGTATTGGCTGATATCACTAAACAACAAAATATCATTTCAGGAAGTAAAGGTCGCAACACTGGAGATTTCACACCTGCTATACTCAACTATTGTGGTCAAAAAGTCCCAAATGCAGTGCAGTAAAGATGAACCTGTTTCTACCTGTTTCTATCAGTTAGCGGTTTCTGCAGCTGGTGACAGAAAAGGATCTCAAAACCCCATTCATGTATTATGGTGGGCAGGATAAATCAAGCACTCAGCCTTGGGTCTGTTGAATCGTTTCTGACGCGGGGGAATCGGAACAACGTGTTAAAAACTAAAGTATAAAGAAAGGTTAAAAATCCTGTTAGAACCAGTATTGAATTGAAGTATCACAACCAGTATCAGTATTGGAAAATGTCCAGTGATACCCAGCTTTAGTCGGGACAGTGTTAAGAGTACAGTATGAAATGTACTGGAGAGATAATAACAATAATAATAATAATAATAATAATAATAATACTGCTCATATTTCTGTTGTTTTACAAGATGACAAGAGAATACAAGTCTTATTAATAAAAAAATTTCTTTTCATATTCTGTAGTCTTCATGCTCTTCCTTATACACACACACACACACACAGGAATGCATGCTGAGCGTGCATGGTGTTTATTAGCAACACTCACAGCATTATGTATAGTCACACATTCAACCTCAGTGCCTGCGGGCCACTGAGCAGGTCCACTGCAGCAGAGTCAAGTGCCTTGCTCAAGCACACGTGGTTGTAGTTGAAGTACTACTCTTCTGTGAGACGGAGACAGTGTGAAGTACAGCAAACTGAAGCTTTTCAACATTAAACAATCATCACAAACTAATCAATCAGGACTGAAGGCCAAGTGACGACTGCACCTTCACATGACTCACAAATGAACAGCTCATACTGTAGGTGACTCCCCCACTCACTCACTCACAATATCAGTGTACTGTTATACACACTTCAAGCTGCAATATGTATAATATATATATACAAAATATAAATAACAAATGAATAAAAATATATTATGGGAGGCCAAGCAGGAAATATTTATCGGATTGTACTGCCTGTACAATCGCTGTTAAATGACAATAGTTTTCTAGAAACTATAGCAACTGCTTGCTCCAGTAACAGCTTTTGACCATAACACTGTTTCATACTTTCACTTCTATTTCACAAGGAACTAAAATCAAAATCTTTGTGGTGGAGATCTGATCTGGGACAGGAGGGGAAAGAGAAGGAACTTACAAAGAGTTAAATATAGCTCTGCCTGCGTGAATGCATTTACAGTCACACGTCACAGACCACTCCCCTCATCTGTGAAGAATAAAATAAATAAAAAATAAACCCAGAGAGTAGCCAAGCAGAGCGCACCTGAAATGATGACAAATTCCAGGTATGAAAACACAGTCAACAATGTTCTCGTAAGAGAAACAAGTGAATTACAAAGTGCAACATAAAAGGTCAGTAAAGTATCTGTCAAAAAAAGAAAGAAATGTTCATTGATGCAATGAAAACAAATTGTGGTTTTCATGCAACATTCTGTTAAAGATGCGACTTTAAGCACCTCCAGGCTAATCTGTCTATCTGATTTTAAGGTATATATTACATCTGCATGCATATCCACATATATTTGTGAGTATTATTTGTTTAACATATTCATATATATTTTCTCAAGCATCAAATTTTCTATATATCCCCTGTTATGAGTAGAGGCCTGTCTGACACACTCCACCACAAACCACGATGTAGACACAGACAGTGAGAAGCAGCAGCAACATCCTCATTCTATCCACTATCTGAAAAGTTACAGTAACTATCATGCCAGTCTGCTCTGAAATCATTCTCTGCCTTTGTAAAATGCTGGAAAACTTGTTATCCAAATGGTAAGTCTAAATTTCACTTGAGCTTATTCAAAATGTACTAAAGTGAAGTTTAAACGTGATTGATCTAAAAAGATAACAGGATCATTCCAATGTGGATTTTGAATGTTAAAACATTTATGACAGCAATTGTTTATATACAAAAACTTTGGTTTATTTAGAGTGCATGTACAGCATAGTGTAGAGATTTTACATGAGTTATGATTACATTAGTGATCGAGGGAGAGGCAATATCCATAAAGTGCTTCCCGACCAAGAGAAGGCAACATCCTTACAGTAGTAATGAGTGTTTGCCAAACCAATAATGGATAATAAAGTGCTTCTAACGTACATTTAAGGGGCATTAAAAGATTTCCATTTTCACCTCCATTTTGTCTTGACAGTGAAAACGTTCTGTGGACAAGAGCTAGGCGATGGTTGTTGTGTTTGTTGATGCTGTTGCTGTTGTTGGGGACTTTAATGTTGAGTCTCTACAATTCAGACCACCAATTATCATGGTCTTCGAACCTTTGGAGGACACGCCCATGGTCAACCCAATCATACAACAATACTACCACAGTTGACAGTGTAAGTATATTGTTAAAACAATTAGAAATTTTACTGTCAATGTCAAGCCAAGGATCCATAATCAATATCTGGCAGAGCTCTTTTGCCTCATTTATGTGTTGATGTGAAATCTGTATTGTACTGTAGATCAACTTTAGCTTGCTGTAGCAATTTTTTAATACTTAATACATAATGCATGCATAAAGATGTGTTGAGAAATACTTATCCTTTTCAAGACATGTAGCTTGCTGTCCCAAATGTTGGACTGGTTAGTATTTGGTAGTCCAGCAAGCTAGACCAAGAGACAGAAACTGAGATTGAGACATGTATCCGACCAGAATATGCTCAACTTTTGAGCATTTTATACATTTATACATTACCTTTACAAGGTTTAAGGTTCACGGTTTTTGTATTGGCTCAGGTGTGTTTGTTTAAGAGCCTGATGTTCCGGTGGGAAGAAACTGTCTTTAAATCTGGTGGTGTGAGTCCGGATGCTACGAAACCGTCTGCCTGAGGGCAGCAGGCAGAACAGCTTGTGGCTGGGGTGGAAAGGATCCTTCAGGATCCTGCTGGCCTTCTTCCTGCTACGCTGCTGGTAGAGGACCTCCATGGAGGGCAGCTCCGACCTGGTGATGCGCTGTGCAGCGTTCACCACCCTCTGTAGCGCCTTCCGTTTGAGGGCAGTGCAGCTGCCATACCAGGCCGTGATGCAGCCAGTCAGGATACTCTCGATGGTGCACCTGTAGAAGTTGCAGAGTATCCTGGAGTCCATTGTCTACATAAACATTTATAAATTGAATCAGCTGTAATGCTCACACCTGTTGACATTTTCTCTCTGACATCAGATGTGCAGTTGCCGTGGACACTTTTCATCTTGATGTGAAATTCATATTAAACTGTAGATGAGTCAACAACAAGAACGCTATATGTCCTGTTAAAAGGAGAGAGAGAACTTTAGCTCTTAACACTCAATCCACTCTTGACTCTATGCTTGCACAGATATCACCTTCAACGGTAGAGCGGTACTTTGTGCCGTCCCCACACCAGTACCGTTTTATAGTGGACGAACCGGACAGATGCCGGCAGCAAAGCCCGTTCTTGGTTCTCATGATTCCCGTGGCACCCCAGAACAGGGCAGCCCGCGATGCCATCCGCAGCACCTGGGGCAGAGAAACCACAGTACTGGGCCAAGTGGTAGACCATTACTTCCTGCTGGGCCTGGCCAAAGAGGCACATGGGGCAGAGCCAGTCCAGGAACAGGTGAGTTGATTGGTTTCATTGTGAATTGAATTTGGTCATTTTGAATTCATTATGTTAAATATTACCTGAGTGAGCGACTCTCCCTCACCATCCATCAAAAGCATTTAAAGTTCATTATATATATTTATATCAAAGTTCATTATATATATATATATATATATATATATATATCTCAAAGTTCATTATATTTATATCAAAGTTCATTATATATATATATCAAAGTTCATTATATTTATATCAAAGTTCATTATATTTATATCAAAGTTCATTATATATATATATCAAAGTTCATTATATTTATATCAAAGTTCATTATATATATATATCAAAGTTCATTATATTTATATCAAAGTTCATTATATTTATATCAAAGTTCATTATATATATATATCAAAGTTCATTATATTTATATCAAAGTTCATTATATTTATATCAAAGTTCATTATATATATATATCAAAGTTCATTATATATATCAAAGTTCATATCAAAGTTCATTATATTTATATCAAAGTTCATTATATTTATATATATCAAAGTTCATTATATGTATTTCAATGTTTGATAAGTACTTCCTGTTTGACAGGGAAAGAAAAGGGCTTATTTTAGGGCTTATTTTAGACAATCAGCTGTTTCTTAATTCTTCCTGTTTGCAAGATAAATACATGACATTACATTACATTACATTACAGTCATTTAGCAGACGCTTTTATCCAAAGCGACTTACAATAAGTGTATTCAACAAAGGTAGGTAAGAAAACTACTAGTCACCAGAAATCATAAGTGCATTTCCTTCCTAAACAAGCAACTAAGAGCATAACTAGTGTTAATGTAAGAGTGCAATAAGTTAGCAACCTACTTATCTTAACAAATGAGACAAATAGAGAATCGAATAAAACAAGAGCTAAGACAAATAAGTGAACCCAATGAACAAGAGCTAAGACAAATAAGTGTATCCAAGGTGACATGACTAAGCTAAAGCAGATGCTAAAGCAGATGCTTCAGGCGACATGAAAGTCAGAAGGTAATCGGAGCAGAGGAGGGAAATTTACGGCTGCAGCTAAATAAAATGCACTTCAGAACGCTGTCAGCTTGTGGTACAGGTCACCATGTTGCAGAGCGTCACGGTGCTGTTCCTTCATGCAGTGAAATGTTAAATCTGTCCCCCTTCTATAGGTGTTGCAGGAAAGCCAGCAACACCATGATCTCCTCCAGAGCGCCTTCCAGGACAGCTACCAGAACCTCACCATTAAAACCATGGTCATGCTGGAATGGCTCACCTCCCGCTGCCCCGGCACCTCCTACGGCATGAAGATCGACTCGGATATGTTCCTCAACATTCACAACCTTGTCAAGATGCTTCTGGAAGCTCCTCGACGGGTCTACATGACAGGAATGATTGCAAGGGGTGGTCTCGTCCTCAGAGACCCAAACTCAAAGTGGTTTCTGCCCAAAGAGGTATTCAGCGAGTCTCACTACCCACCTTACGCCCTGGGACTGGGCTATGTGTTCTCCTTGGATTTAGCCCACATGCTTATAGAGGCATCTAAGCATGTCAAAGCTGTTTACATTGAAGATGTGTACCTGGGACTTTGTATGAGATACTTGGGAATCGAGCCAACAGATCCTCCAAACAGTTTGTTCAGGGGACCGCTGCCTGCCATTTGGCTTAAGTGTTACTGGAACTATGTCATTACTACAATACTGGAGAGTCCTCAACAGCTGCTGGGTGTATGGAGGACCTACCAGACTGAGAAAGGCTGCTAAACAGTCATTGGTACAGCCAACCACTAGTTAACAAGCTAGTTTGGCTTGAATTCCCTATTTGAACCAATTGAATAGGTTTAAACTCTGAATCTCAAGGTTATGAAACCATTATGGAAATGCTGTTCTTTTGCTTCTGTTTTGCAAAGTCAGCAGCTGTTGTTTTAAAGGCCCAATCCACTGTGCAGATTAGTGTCATGTCAGTTATGGTAGGCTGGGAAAGCCTATCGTCGCTCCTCAATAATGTGAATATGGCCCAAATTTCACTGATCAATTAAATCCTGCATTGTGTCACTATGTGTGATGGTTGTCTATCGGCCTGACCTAGTTAGGCCTGTAAAGTCCTTTGAGGCTTGTCTGTAATAAACGGCTATAGAAATAAACGTAACAAGATTTTAAGATGGAACTTGGCACTGAGTCCGTGTTTAAAATGGATGGTGTATAGTGCAAGTTATCGTGCAAAGCAGCTCTCACACAGCTCTCCGCACTGTGGTTATTGTGGTGTGGAACAGAACACTGCAGGTTCACATTTTAGTTTTAGCTTTTTGTTGTTGTTCATCCTGATTAGCATTAACATTACAAGAAGAATGAATCATTTTCAAAGTGGATAGCACATCTACAGACAGATAAAGCAATCTATCAGAGAAATCCATTGCACATGTCCATGCAATGTGCAGCTGGGCAGGTTTCCATTACGTGTCAACAATCATGTAAGACTGGTTTCAAGTTGAGTCACATTTTGCCTTACAGAACGTCCGCTGGCAAAGTATGAATTAGACTATTTCAGATCTAATCCATACTTGAGAGTAGGACACCCACTTTTGGAACACGGTTGCCCCAAAACCAGTTTTGTTTAAATAGTTATTTACTGGATTTAAAAATATCCTCTCTGAAACTTTTAATGCAAGCCCAAACAGTATTCTGAACAGTTTCACATGTATTATAAGGCTACTATTACTATTGTGTTTACATTGAAGAAATAATACACATTTTCAGATAAATAAATGGTTTTTTTTGCTGCCCGCTATTGTTGATTTAACACAACAGTGATCCAACCTCTAGCCAGTTCATAAAAGCAAAATTTGTTGTTCTCAACACCCGGTGTCAGGTCGGACTTTCCTGGGAGCAATCCTCTGGCCAACAGGAAGTGATGCGTTTCCTGTTTCCAGGAACAAGAACTGGGTAGTTAGTATGAGCAGCGATAGCCTGACTAAATTCAGTAAATGAAGAGCACAATGACTGCACAGATTGACTTCCCAAAAATGAAACTTTAACTGGCAATATGTCTACACTAGCCACAAGCCAGGCAACAGCTGCAAGCTTTACCAATGGCCAGTGAGTTATTTATCAATTTCACTGCGTTTACAAGCTGAATGGTGGATGAATCCTTATATTTTCTCTCAGGTTTGTTCTACAAAGTTATTTACAAGGCATGTATATGATATATATATACATACATATAATACTGATTATGTCCACGTTTTCTTTTCTTTATTCAACATTACATGGCATCGTGAGTATCGTGCCTGGTACGCTCCTCTGCCTAGTGAGCTACACGACTTCCCGACTAAACTATCCTCCCAGGGTTGTACCGCAAGAAAAATACGCATTCTGTCTTCCTCTTTAATATTTATTTGAACTGTAGTGAGTTGCTTTAATGGGCCTCCTTTGTGTGATCCGATGGTGTCTTTAATCATGTTGAAATCTCAAAGCTTGTTTATCCTTTGATTTATTACTGCTGGGTTTTTATTGTCTTGTGTGGTTGGTGTTTTAGGGAGATGTTATTACCCGCTCCCTCCCCGTGTCTTTCTCTCTATGGCTTGCTCTTTCAGCAGTCAGACACATGCACAAACTGTTTCCCTCGCTCATTTTCTCTCTTTGTGTTTTTATTTCCTTCTCGTATTATTTATTGTGTTTCATGTTTTACACATGCAATTTTTAAAAAACCTTTTGTGGAAACACCTCCTCTTCTGTTTGTGTGCAAATCCAGACTATTTCATACTGATTAGTAAAGTAACAAAAAGTAACAGTGTCTGCTGTTAGTAAAACAGAACACAGGCGGTTAGACACGTACACAGACAAAAAGACACTCCGCTCCCTGAAATGGCCTCATTGAAAGCCAACCCTGTCAACTCAGCTCTGTTCTATTTTCTGTTTTTTTTTCTTCTCTGGTATAGCTCGTCATCTTTGAAATGAGCGACTCACAAATACAACCGACGGCGCTCTCTTATAGGCAAAATGAGAAACAAGACAATCACTCATTCTGAGAACAGGAGGGGAGCATGGTAAGTAATGGGTGAGATAGGGGGAGGATAATTGGAATAAATAATAATGGCATGTTAAGTGCCTGTACTGTGAGAACAGTTCCTGTTGTATTAACTCTTAATGGTTATAAAATAGCACTCCCAGTGTTGTTGTCAAATCTGGGTGTGTTTTCATATTAACACCAATTAGAGTAGATCAAAGCCACGCCTCCATTACGTCACGTTTCTCAAATGTTCCACCTGCTGCTGTCCGCCAAGTCTTCTTGTTTCTGAAGGTTAGTAAGGTAAGATTCTACTTCCAGTCATGCAATTTACATGATATGTGATAATAATTTAACTAAGATTCGAAACTTGTGTTTATTTGAGATGTAACATCTGTTTTGTTTAATCCGGTAGGTAGTAGTGGCTGTGGTTTGTTGTGGCTAGGCGATAGGGTTGGCAACTTTCTCACTACCATTACGGAACAAAAGGTTTTGTCTGATGCAGGATGCCACGGCGATGAGGGTATGGTGTTGTGTGAATATACAGTGTATATTCTTATTCAATTGGAAAGGCAAAAAATGTGTATATTCCATTTAGTCTATAGCTTTACTAAAACTGTATCATTATGTAAGCTTATGTAAATAAATCTCAAAATAAATGATTAAAGAAATCACATTTTGGATCTTTTAGTGTGGCCTTCTTGTTTCAGTGGAAGCATGAGTTAGGTCATTCTCACCTCCATGGCCAATTGAGCATTCCCGACGGCATAAAGTACAGACGGCTTTACCGCTTTACGGCTTTTTTGCTTCCCATTGTTTGTTGCAGCTGCACAGTCTTTTCTTTTTTGCAGGTTTATTATTAATACATGCCAAACCGACCTAACAACACCAGACGCATGCGCATGAAGGGGCCTGTGATTGGATCACAGGTGATCTCGCGATCAGCAATGACAGCACATGGTCTCCTACTGCTGTTGTATCAGATCTAGGATCTGTAAGAGTGCCATCTGGTGATCAGAGTAGAGTAGCAGGGAGACAAGGAAGGTCCCGTATGGGAGAAACCAATTTAGCCCAATATACAGGACGTCCCGGCTAAATAAAATAAATAAAATAAAACCTTTTTTTTTGACAGGAACACTACTATGATCAATAGCCAGGGTTAATTGGCCTATAGCATGCATTGTCAACTGGTGGCCCGTGGGCCACATCCGGCCCGCCAAAGCTTCTTATCCGGCCCACAGAATATTAATGAATTCAGAAAATGAGGAGGAAGAAAAAAATGCATTCCAGTATTTAGAATATCTAGCATCTTTTTCTTCCAAGATTGAAGCAACCCCAAAAACAATTGAGGTGGAAATAATTTTATTAGTAATGATTTACCGACCCCAAATATGTCCGTTCGACCCGCGGGTTCTAAAGACGTTATGAATCCATCTGTCAGCTTGTTATTAGTGAGTAGCTACACAACCCGATGCGGGAGTCAGGCCTACCTCACTCACAAAGCTGTGCTTGCTTCACTGGTTGTGCACTGAATAGCAGTAGCCTAGGATAGGTGAAGCTGAAACAAATTCCCGTCTTTTATGAATGGAATGTGGCTTGTGCCGTATCTTCATGCAAGAATGGGGACAAACTCATAGCTCTCATTTTTTTTTTTTTTTTTACATGCACATGTTTGGAGAGAACCCAAGCAGCCTGAAGAGATGCACTCGTTGCCCTCTCTTGTTCAGTTAAAGTTTGGTTAATAATTGCGCTGGCATGGGAACATCCAGCTTTCAAGCTGTCAATTTTTCTGCGACGGGCCTCTGACTGCTCAGGGTATGACTCTTTGAAAGTCGCATGCCATGTGTAATGGTGACACCAAAGATTGTATTCTTTTGCAGCAGCGATCGTTTCATTGCAAATGAGGCATACAGGTTTACTCACCAGTTCATTCTTCATAAAAGCTGTGGCTTTCCACATCAACTTTCCGCTGTAGGCTCTTTGAGAGTGACATTTTTGCTTGCCATGGATGGATGAACTGACAGCTCCCCAAAAGTGAAGCCAAAATATCTCCATCGCCCCCTGGTGGCTGGCTGCAGTATAGGTGTTAGGAGTCTGTTCACACTGATATAAGCTAATAAAAATAACATTAATTTTGTAAGAAAGTGAAAATATTAAACAATAATATGCTAATTATGCCTAAATGCATTTATTTTTTTTATTTATTTGAAAGTCCAGCCCCCACACTGTCTGCTTAGAAAGATTCTGGCCCTTGGACAAATGTAGTTGATGACCCCTGGCCTATAGATTGAAAACTGTTCAACTGCATGTTACTTCAAGGAAAAATCAAGGTCCGATTATCAAGATGGCCCAAAGACTCATGACTCATCTTCAACTGTTGAGCAGCTGTCAGCTGACAAATGCAGAGAAGTGATGTGCCTGATGACGCATTTAATGGACAAACCAGTGGGTAAGGAGAAGATGAAGGCAATTATTACCGTATACTGACGGGTTGTTGTTGTGTAATTCTAATTCATGCAGATGGAGACGAGCATGGTGACGTTCCTCGACAAAGTTGGATCAGCACAACCCTTCCTCCTCTGTGTGGGTGAAAAGAAGAGTAGTATCCAGCAGTTTTACATCATCCTGGACCAGAAGGCCATTCCCTGCCTGGCACACGCTTCACAGGACACCCTCCCTGCATGTGTGTGTTGTGTTCGGCGGTCACTACCCCTTGCATGCATGTGTGCACCCGTAATGTGATTAAATGAATTTTCTTCAGACAGCTGTTGCAGCCTTTGACGAACTCTTTAAGACGCACTTGTCATCCGATGATCAAGACTTGTGCAACTTCTACACATTCATCCAAACAACAGTGTACGGCATCGATGTGGGCACTGGAAAAGAGAAGTCCAAGGGTCAAGGAAATTAGAGTCAGAATTCATAACTGAGGTTTGAATCTTGTTCACGTCAGGTTTGTAAGGTACACCACAGAAGTTGTTCCATGTTATTTCAACATTTGAAGTTTCAGCATGGTTTGTACCCAAGGCACTCACCGCGTTTGAAATGTGGCGAGCATGGGTGTTCATCTGCTTTTCACACATACTACGGATTTAAGAAACATTTATCAAGAGTGCATGGAGACTGTGTAGTTTCAGGTAGAGTTGACGGTGTTGGCGATGATGTTGGGCCTTCTCGTTCGCTGCCAAGTGCAGATGCTCCCATCAGTCTGTTCTGATAGGAGCTCAGTTCTGTTGTTGCTCAGGTACAGGCATCTGGAGTTTCTGAAAGTACTGTGCAATGTTTAGTTGGTTCAATGGAGGAACCTTTGAATGACGTACATGCTCAAGCACAGGAAGCTTAGATGTCTTGCATCAGAGTTACCTGGACAAGCCCTAGATCCAGTTAAGGATTGTTTTGATCAGCTTGAAAATCCATTCTCACTCCTCAATACATACATACAGATATTCAGCTTTTTGTTTAAACGTTATTTTTATTTTTCATTCCCTATCGTTCCCTGTGCAGTGCCACCACTTACCGTCATTCTCCGGGGCAGGCTTAAGTAAATGAAAATGGCTGAGAGCGAAGAAGACGACTCATTTAGTGGAGTTAATTTAGTTCCAAAAAGGAGTCACATCTCCGCTATTTGGAAATACTTTGGATTTAAGCCGTCAGACAGAGGTTATTTTGCACATTTTTAAAGACTGTGCCATTTTTATTTTTGTTATTTCTTTGTACCTAAAAAGCTTTTTATATTGTTGTTGTTGTTGTTGTTGTTGTTGTTATTATTATTACAAGGCAGGAGCTGAGAGTTAAAGGGCCAACAGGCCACTTTATTTGCACCAGCAACATAAACGACCCGGTCTTGACGTATGCTTTTCAGCTCCATCTCTCCCTGCCAGCGCACCTCCCCTCTGTCCTGGCAGGTCAGCCGCCGAGCACCAAAGCTGCGAGTCCTCCGGGCTCCCAGGACGTCTGCCCCCGGCTGCACCCTCCGGGAACATGGTCGGTCGCCGCTGCAGGTCTCGGTCGCTCTCCGCTCACTCTCCGCTCTACAAGTCAGACTCAAGCAATCCCGTTCACACATGCACGCACCGGTGAAAAGGCCCCAGCTGCAATCGGCCTTAATGGCCGCAGCCAGTGCTGGATCCAGGGAGAGTCAGTCCACTGACTCAACTCTCTGCTGGAGCCAGCCCAAGCCTCCCCCCGTCTTGATTTACTTATTTGATACATTTGTTAAATTCTGAAAACACTTAGTCTGATTTGAGTGAATAAACCATGTTATACTTGTATGTGGTTACCTTAAATAGAATAATTTAAGCTATATCGAGATATATTGTATATCGTCATTCTACCTAAAAAATATTGTGACATAATTTTAAAGTCATATCGCCCAGCCCTATGGGTATGTACCCATTTCGGGATCTCTTGAGTCCATGTTTACAAACTGTGAACTTAGCAAGTAAAACTTCACCAAGATGGCGTTTACAAAGACATTAATGATGGTTTCATACTTCAGAAATCATATGTTATTTGAACACCAAGAACATGCTCTACAGTTATATTATGATGATTTTGAAACAGCTAATCCACTCAGGTCTAAAAGGGCAATACACAAACTTGGCTGTATTTATTTCAGAATAAATACAGAATAATTCCTTCAGAGGACTTGAAGAAATATGGGTTTGGTTCAATTTTACAGCCTCTTGTTGATGATTTAAAGATTTTGGAGACAAAGGGAATTCAGGTACCCTTTTCAGATACAGCATTGAAGGGTCTGTAATTCAGGTCACTGGTGATAATTTAGCTATACATGGCATTTTTGGTTTTGTTGAGTCTTTTAGTGTAACTTATTGTTGCAGATTTTGTTTATCAGTTGCAGTCAGTCTTTAGTGAAGATGACCCAGGCTTGATTCTGCGCTCAAAGGAACTTCATTCAGAATGGCAATGGCCTGACTCAGGATCCCACTTTAGCTTCAACATTTGGTGTTAAGAGAATCTGTCCGCTAAATTCTTTGCAGTGAAGAATGCACTGAAGCATGCATTAAACTTGGAGTCATGAAACATGTTGAATTCAATTTGTTAAATGTGGTGTACTTAAAATATTTTCTGCCATTTGTCTTTTTTTTTAGGTGGTTGGGTGACATGGTGGTGGGTGCAACTCGTTATTTTGGTGTTTACGCCCAATGGTGCTATAATATGTCAACTCTGCATTTAGTTGTAGTCGCACTACACTGGTGTTGGTGTTGAATAAGCAGTGTTAACTGCTTAACTGCATTTTAACACCAACACCAGTGTAGTGAGAGTATAACAACAGGGAGTGTTGGCTAGTGTTAATTTTTAGCTCTGTAGAATGTTAGATTAACTCAGATTTAGTGTTAAGGATCTGTTTGCAGGTCCAACAAAATTTGGCAACCCTTCCATGAGGAAAGGGCTGATGAAGAGGCACAGAGGGAGGAAGAGACTCCAGAGATGCTCAGCCAACCCGTCAGGATCACCTCAGTATGCCTCTGCAGGACATGAATGATGTGTTTTTATTTTCCTAGGAATGCTTTGTGTGTGTGTGTGTGTGTGTGTGTGTGTGTGTGTGTGTGTGTGTGTGTGTGTGTGTGTGTGTGTGTGTGTGTGTGTGTGTGTGTTTTTCTTTACTTTTAACCGAACATCCTCATACGGATAGAAAGATGAGGAAGATGGTCCAAAGTAAGGACATCTTGCTGGTTTTATCTGGTGTTTAGAGTTGAGATCAGAATTAGGATTAGATTTAGGACGGGGTAAATGTTAAAGGTGCAATAAGTGGGTTTTTTTGCCACTAGAGGGAGCACTATGCACTAACTAAATCAAAACAAAGTTGAGGCTTTGAACACATCCCCTCCACCTGATTGTTGAACGGCGGTCTAGAAGGATCCCTTGCTCTTACACTGACACAAACACCTGATGTTAACCGGTGATGTTTTAGATCAATGAAACATTTTCTACAATCCAACTCAATTGTATCTGCTCTGGAAATATCTGGACATGACGTCATGTTGTCTATGCTTGGCCAGTTATCCACGGGATTAAGTAAAACACACCAGCAATCAACAAAATCCATCACCAATAATCAAATGTTTAGGGTGTGTTTTTCCTTTAAGGTTAGGGGTTAGGGATTGAATGAAGTCAGAGGAAGGTCCTCACAAGTATAGTAATACAAAATGTGTTTGTGTGTATGTATGTGAGTGCAGCCGCCTTCAGGAAGTAGTTTAGGGATGTTGAATGTCAACTGACTCCCATGACACAGAATACCTTGTATATTGCCTGGTTACACACACACACCTACACACTTGTCGTGCACACTTTGTATAAAAAGTCCATTTAGAGAGAGAGAGAGAGAGAGAGAGAGAGAGAGAGACCTCTGTCTATCACTGGTATGTTCTTGTTCAATTGTCCCTCAGAATGTTGTCTTGTTTAGGTTGGATAAGAGTCCAGATAAGTCACTGTGTGTGTGTGTGTGTGTGTGTGTGTGTGTGTGTGTGTGTGTGTGTGTGTGTGTGTGTGTGTGTGTGTGTGTGTGTGTGTGTGTGTGTGTGTGTGTGTGTGTGTGTGTGTGTGTGTGTGTGTGTGTGCGCGCGCGCGTGTGTGTGGTGTGTGTGTGTGCGTATGTGTGTGTGCGTGTGTGTGTGTGTGTGTGTGTGTAGGCAGCTGACCCTGGTGTGAACAGGGCCACTGTGTGAGACCACAGAGAGACCATTCTTCACTGGGACACACATACGGGAAGCTATGTCACACAAACACACACACCACACACACACACACACACACACACACACACACACGTGGAGCTCTGTCGCACAAACACACGCAAACAGAGGGCGCAAGAGAGTCAGTCTCCATCTCCTTTACTCTCACGCTCCTACACACTCACAGACAGACATACTGTAGTCTCCTCTCTCTCTCTCTCTCTCACTCTCTCTCTTTTCTCTCTCTCTTACACACACACACACACACACACACACACATACTGAGTGTGTCCCACCACATAATGACCATTATTTCAGCAGGCTGACTGTGACTCATTGGATAGGTCAGGAGACAGGGATGCCATGCTCCGTCTCTCCAGTACATTGTACACTTTAAGACACAACTGAATTGGTAAAATAAATGTAGATAGTAAAATAGAATGTGTGGAAATTCTATTGGACACTGTTGATGTTTTTATTTTGACTTTATTCATTTAATCAGTGGTTTTAATGAGTGGTCTATTGGAATGGTTTTCTTTCCACATGAGATATTTGCCATGTGACTTAAGTGGTAAATATGTACTACTCTTACAAAATGATTGATAGCACAGTGCTACAACAATGAACCTTTATAGTAACCTGTCATAAGTTATTCAATAGAGATGATATGTGCTGCTTGTGAATCACTTTACGCTTCTTATCCTTTAAAGAAGTGACAATATTGTCTCCTCCTACACACTTTCTGCTGTCGGACTACCCGGGGCAAATTTCCTTAAATTTAGTAGTAAAACATTTTATTTTTAAGGTTGTTTTTTTTCCCAGGGCAAAACAAATCTATTGAAGGAATGCCCTACTTCATGTTCACAAAGTTACAAACAATGATGTTATGGAGCTGCCCAGTACAACCACAGTCTTATACTGTTGGCCCCGAAGCAGTTGGGGGTTCGGTGCCTTGCTTAAGGGCACATCAACAGTATTAATCAGAACTCAAAATAAAGGCATCTGCAAAAATTACACATGCAAACAAATCTGTGTTAAACTTGTTTAGCTGTCACATGCTGTCCGTCTTTGAGGGTTGGACTATTATTTTGAATGAAGTGAAAAAACAAATTCAATTTAATAAATCACTATGTAAACAAAGCCAGGGTAATGGCCACTGGTGGGGCAAAAGTGTTTCAACAGGGGGCGTCATACTGTAGTGATGGATTGTGGCTTCAACAGCAGTCAGGCTGATTGGTGGAAATGCTCTAAAGAACCAGAAAGGGAGGTGGGTACAAATTTTTATATTTGTGAATGTTATGAGTGGCTGTGAATGTTGTATGAATGTTGTATGAAAATAAACTGTAGCAATCATATGAGAATATATTGTATTATATATTATTGTATTCTATTTATACTATCATATATTATACTACTAGGCCTATATATATATTATAGTGACATTGTGGGAGATTTAAAAAAAATACCATAAAGTATTATAAGGTCACTATAAATTCACTGTTGAGTACCCCACACACTTTTGTTTGTCCCTATATGCAAGTGACACACACCTACACGTGTGCTACTATTTATTATATATTGCATTTTATATTTTTTTGTCAATTGCAACTATTATTAGATACTGGCAATACTGCAATCACCTGCAAATTGAAGTGAACTGAATTGAAATTAAACTGAGAGAGAGAGAGAGAGGGAGAGAGAGAGGGAGAGGGAGAGAGAGAGAGAGTGTGTGTGTTAGTGAGTGTGTGGAGTGGCATTTTTTCCGGGGTTTGCTGGATGTCAGGTTTCCTGTGTCGTTCAGCACAAAAATCACTTCTCAGGGGCAAAACTCATCTGCGTCAAAAACGACAAGTCAAACAGAATAATACCGGAAATTAGACGATTTTACTTTCGAATTAAAAGCATAAACTTTGTAAGAACATGTACGTGTTGTGGGGAGAGCTGAACAATACCAATGTTGTGACTAGGACATTTTGGGAGACAAAACTATAATGGTATTTTTTTTATTTACAACAGATTAATTGTATTC
This sequence comes from Hoplostethus mediterraneus, assembly GCA_034670385.1. Lineage (NCBI taxonomy): Eukaryota > Metazoa > Chordata > Actinopteri > Trachichthyiformes > Trachichthyidae > Hoplostethus > Hoplostethus mediterraneus. Next base: position 1,651,336 of record JAXDDW010000102.1, read on the forward strand.
AGGCTTGTCAGTTCACTAAACTCTAAGGTATGGCCAACTCTCTGCTCCTGATAGCATCTGTCACCAAAACTTCCAAAACCGGTTATACCAACTGAGTAGTGGAACAAAGACTAACGGCTTACAAAATATTGTCATATTGTCAACTGATACCAAAACAATCATTTTTGGACTACTAGTTCCTCAAAAATTGAAAGGCGTGTTAACGTTTGGCTTTTTTCTGTGTTTTATTTTGAATGATCTTTATCGGAAGTCGTATGGCTTGCACCGACTAGCTTGACGCTGCTAGCTAAACTTCAGTATGGACGCGACAAGACGAAAAAACCGTTAGTTTGTGCAAGAGAAATCTTGTCTGTCCATGTCTTGTCTGTAAAAATCAAACCGCTGACAACATAACTGACAGAAATGTCGAGAGAAAACACCACTCGGAGTTTGGACAGTATAGACCTTGCTGCTTTGAGAGTGAGTATTGAAATGTTGTCTTTCTTTTTATTGGGAGGTTTGGGTAAACATTGTAGGATGTGGTGGGGCGACAAAGTTTCAAGCTGCTTTACTTGCTGAGCAGTCGAGGAAAAGTTGACATGCAACAGATAGTCGACACGCTTTCTGCTCAAATTGTTCCGTTTCTTGGTTTATACAGTTTAGACACGGCGTGATGTTTTGTTGCTTTTCAGTTGACACTCTGCATTCAAATTAAACTACTGCGTCCTGTTTGGTGTAACTTAAATGAAATGTTTGGACACAACCGTTATGTTTTGTAGGATTTTCTGTCGGCTGACGTGTGGAAAAGTCCGCATGCAACAGAGAGTTGACATCAAGACACGACTGTCACATTAAAAGTGATTAAAATTAAAACTTTTGGTGGAAATAGTTTGGCATAACAGTGTGTTTCCTAGTGTTTATACTCATTTATGCTCGTCTCGTTTTCTTCAGAGTTTTAAACTGATGGAAAAATACGCAAAACACTAAAATTTGCCCTGTAAAGTTATTGACACATTCAGCTGTACACCCTAATGACAAATCACTGTAATATTCCTATAGGGAGTGAGAATGTGTCTGCAGTGCGCAGTAGCGAGTTTATAAACCAAGACAGACAACATTTCGGGCAAGTCGTTAACGTTTATAGCCCAAAATATTTTCTTCATGTTATTTTTTATTCCTTATAGCCCACTATGTTATCCACATTACTTTGGTCCCATCTGTCATTCATGTTTATTGTCTCTCTATTGGTCCTAAAGATTGAACTGATCAAGCTGTTTGGCATAACACTGCTTCACTATAACGTAGTGTGTTAGAGTCGACTTTAGTCTGCTGCATTTTGCTCTATTCTATTCTATTCTATTCTATTTTATTCTATTCTATGTGAGTTGCCTCGTTTGACATCAGTTCCAGGCCCCAGCGTCTCCTCTTTCCTCTATGCTGCTCTACTCCGCTCCGCTCTACTCTGTTAGTATTCTACTGTTTCTATTTTTCTTGACTATATTGTCTTTTGCCCTAGGACCCAGCAGGTATCTTTGAGTTGGTGGAGGTGGTTGGCAATGGAACCTATGGGCAAGTCTACAAGGTTGGTAGTTTAACTCCCGTATAGTCTTTCTGTCTGTTTCTGGGTTTCTCTTTGTAGCAAGTGGTTGTTGCATGGCAAATGCCTGTGTGTTTTGAGAAATAAAAGTCAAGTAACATAACATGCAAGATAGCCTGTATGTTGAACACACACACACACACACACACACACCTCACTATATCCGATGAGTCAACCTCACTTCTAGTAAAACATTAAAACTATTTCCAGCTAGTTAGAAAGAAGAAGACTGTTGACTGAAAGTTCCTGTAACCCTGTAGTCACTTATAGACTCTCTCACACACACACACACACACACACTCTCTCACACACACACACACACACACACACACACACACACACACACACACTCTGCAGCATCTTTTAAATGTCCTGGGTGTGGTTCACTTCCTTGTCGCAGTATCATCTGTTTGTGTTTGTATGGGTGTGTGTGTGTATGCGGTTTGTGGTTCCAGGAGGTGTTTAGTCTTATTTAGCCTGGCCCAGCTGACTTTGCCGTGGTGCAAACCATTCTCACGCTTCTGCTATACTTGTTACTATACATGTGTTATATAACAGGACCAGTTTCCGTTATGGGCATACAAAAATGAAGACTTGTTTGGTAAGTGAGGACTGTTTGAAAATAGGAGCATAGGGCCCTTTTTTTGTCCAGTTTTTGCGATAGTGGTCAGTTTAAGCTTTAGAGTTATCTGCTGTGCAGTGATTTTTAGCTGTACACAGTCTACCGTTGTAACAGGGGAAGTAGTCCCTGCTAGTTCAAAACACATTATTGTTATGCCATATTTGGTTTAAATATTCACAGACTTTAACCATTCAGCTTTAAGGCTGAATGGTTGCCATTTTCTCACTTTTGAAATAGTGTAAGTCACCAACTATCACTCAACATAGTGAAGGCTAAAATGTTAGCGTAGAGCACTGGAACAAATGTATCTACTGGGGAAATATGGATGACTTTAGTGGCTATGTTCTCATCACTTAACGGGTAAGTTGACCAATGAGACAATCTCTTCCTTTAAAGTTTAGCAGTTCGGGTTAGCAGTTAGGGGTTAGAGAATAAATTAAGTCAGTGGACAGTTCTCAGAAATATAGTAAAACAATTGTGTGTGAAGATGACTGTGTGCCTCTATTGCCACTTGAGTTCCTGAAAGAGGAAATGTTGCAAGAGATGCACAGGACAGTAGGGCCTATGTTGGCCTGACACAGGCTGCTTTTACACTGCAGTATAAAGTCAGATATCTAACCCCATGACTTAGATATTCTAACTGCTGTAAACATTTTTATCCAGGGTGACTTACAGCAGGGTTTTCCAAATTTTCTGAGGTTTCTTAGTCAAAACGAAACAGACCCCCATTTGATAAAGGTTTTTCACTGGGAGCTTAATCTCAGAGAATTTTTCTTTTGTTTTTGGAGGAAGTGAAACCTCTGATCAGAATAGTCATTCTTATACAGTTTATCCCAGTCCTTACATTTAGTGAATGAAATAACAGTGAAATGAAAACATTCCTCATTTTTCTGGGGACCCCCTAGAACCCTCTGGAAAACTAATTGGCTTATTTGGCTGTCTGCATATTTAAAATATTTAGATTTTATAGCTTGGTAAATTTTTACTTGTGATGAGTTAAAAGCAGATTTTAAGCCTATTAGAGACACAGATAAACTTTCTACTTTTCTATGTAATCATCAGACACTTGCCTGGTCGTAACCAGACTTACAGCGATAGCATCACTATTTTGCTGTGATTGGAGCATTTTTTTTCTGATTCGTCTTGTCATTCAGTGATTTGAGCCCCTGGTGTCTGCAATGTGTACAGTGGTTACCATGGAAACAGCTCAGCTGATAGAGAGAGCCAAACTGTTAACAGGTATAAATGTTACAGCTGATTCAATTTGTAAAAGTTTGTGTAGACTGTGCTGGCAGAACTTGAAAATAAATGGCACTTTAAAATGTTTAAAAAATCTTTTAAAAGTACCATAAAAGAGGAAGTGATTGCAATACAGCTTGGGAGATGTGGTGTGATAGTTAATGCAGCAAATTCATTTGACCCATGTAAAGTATTGAACTCTCCTGAGTTTTTTCCACATTGTGTTTTTATTTTATTGTAGTGTTGTATTATTGCAATACCAATAACAGTGTAATGCTATCAGGCATAAAAAGAGATTAGCTGGACCTGGTGTGGGGTTTAGATCTATACACTGTTATCCCCAGACAGGCTTTCTAGATTCCACCCACCCACCCACCTTAGAATGTTGGTGATGCACGCACGCGCATGTGTGTGTTTGAGCCACGGGTCCTGTCATGGGAGACCAAGACAGGAACAGGGCCAACAGAACAATAACATCTGTGCACACACATATGCTGGGAATCCCTAAAGACGACATTTTTTCCATTTCTTTCACTCTGTTGTGACTTGACATGTGACTGCTGGAGATGCTGACAAAGCATCTGTGTTTGTCTGTTTATTTGTATGAATGTTTGCTTTTAAATGATGCTAGTGTTAGATTTACATGACATCACATTTCATCTTAAAATCAAGGTGACACCCTGCAGCAGCTGCTCAGATCTTAAATCTAAATACGCTAAAGTCCCAGTATCACCAACATTATAAGAAACCAATGTTAAAGAGTTGCAAGAGCATAGCCGTGTACAACAGACAGCAAGTAAGTCAATTAAAACCCTTCCTGTGTTCCTGGAACATAGATATCATCTATCTTAAAATGAATATTAAAATATAATCAAATAAAAAACACAAAAACTAATTGTTATGTTATCGTCTATCATCGACTTTGTACACGTCCTCATCATGTGGTATTGTTTTGCTATAAATTGCTGTAAACATGATACTACTACTTCCAAATTACCATCTCCAGCTATATTTTTGCGAGTCGTCATAGAAAAGCTTCCATAGCTTCCTGACTTCAAAAATCAGCCTTTCCTCATCCATCTCTCCTGCATGAACAAAATATAGGAAGTACAAGTGCAGTTCTCTACCAATAGTCACAGTCTGTAGGCGGGGAAATAGAGACAACACGACTCAGATCACTGTGTCCACTGTCAGTATGGACACTTTCATTGAAAGTACTAGCAGCTATTTACTTTAGCGTGCTGTTCTGCTGCTCACTTACTCACAACGCTGTATGTTAGTAACGGGTGTGTAACATACTGGTATTGTATATGGATGTTAGAGAAGAAAGGGACGAGTAACCCATTTTCAAATCAATATAGTGAAACAACTTCTGGTCAGCAGGTAGTACATTGTCCACAGACTTGTCAAAGTAGAGAGAGAGAAGAGGAGAGATGGAGGGAGAGAGGGAGAAGAGAGAGGAGTGGAGGGAACAATTGAGAAGTGGTGAGGCCTGAATTAGACAGACACAATAACCCTCTTCTCTCGTTGGTTTTCCCTCACTCTCTTGTCCTCTGTCCTCTATCCTCTGCTACCCTACCATACCCTTTCCTCATCTCCTTGTTTTGTCTCTCCTTGTCTCCTTCCTCCCTTGCTTGCTTTCTAGCTTTCTACACTGCAACACTGATTTGAAATAGTTAAATGGTTTATTTTTGGTTTCATAAGCACACACACACACATACAGACAAACAAAGTTATTTGTGCCAATTGATGCAGTATGCACAGGGGCAAATTGCACACACATGCACACACACACTCACACACACACACTCACACACACACACACACACACACACACACACACTCACACACACACACACACACTGTGGTGTTAAAGGATATATTATGTGCAGTAGTAGTCACATGGTGGTTGTATGCCTACAGTAATACGGTTGCCCCAGGACAAAGCTTCCAAGCATGACACTTGGCTTGTCTTTTTAAAACATGTCAACAACAACAATTTAACAGGAATTGAGGGGCCATGAAATATTTTCTGCATGTGGAATCATCAAAAAAGCGCGTGTTGAGATATTAAGTTTCTGCAGGACACCAACAATATGCCGTACAGTAGATATAAGAGAGAGAGAGAAAGAAAGAGAGAGAGAGACACAGAGAGATGCAGATAGAGGGAAGAATGAGAGATAAGCAGGCAGCAAGAAAGAAAAACAGAGGTAAAAATTCTTCATAAAAATACTCGTAATACAAAACACTATATTTCCATGGCTCATCAATCCACATATCAATTAGCGATTTTCATATTTTATATTATTAAATTTAGACTAGTTAATTAGTCTCTTTCCTTACATTTTTTGATAAGTAGCATTTAAATTTCCTGGCCTGGATGTACATTCTTAGTTGTAGATCACCAGCAGGACATAGACATGTGCATGCTGCTCTTACTCATCATGTAGTCATCGCGCGCACACACACACACACACACACACACACACACACACACACACACACACACACACACAGGGCGTTTCCCTGTTTGCAAAGAAGAACTTCCCTTCCCTGCACGCTGCTGCTGTAAGGTCGTGTGTGTGTGTGTGTGTGTGTGTGTGCGTGTGTGTGTGTGTGTGTGTGTGTGTGCAAATATGTGTCCATCTCCACTTTAGCTGACTGCCGTGACTAGTGCTGATGCAACATAATGCTGCTGTAATTGAGAAATTCTGTAGAAAGTAGTAACTAGTTTTACAATATGTTTCTTTATTGCCAGGCTGTAGACTGCAGAGGACCTGCTTGGTTAAGTAATGGTTACATGGCAAATATGAAGTAAATAGAAATAAATCTTTCATATTCAGCTGTTGTAGGTAGTTAAGAGCTATTTTCTGAGTGTGGTTTTCATTTAAGTTGCTTGAGGTGGAAGCCCTCCATATTGCATTTGTTATTATTACTATTAAATAACTGCAACCTGAGCTTCCTAAAACTTCTGCTTCCATGCTGAAAGGTCTGTGTGATGCCATGTTGAAAAATCCACAGTACAGCAACCAGCTGTAATGCAATACTTCCCCAAATCTCTCTGGTTTCAAAGCCATCAGCTCCCTTTGTGTGGTCCAGATATCATCCACCTTACTTTAATCACGTTATGGTAATGATAATGACTTTGAATTATCAAGTGCCAAGTCCAGAGGTCCAAAGGTTGCATCTACTTGCATCTATTTCACAAGATTTTTGCTTCCAGACATTTTTCAAAAAAAGATTTCACTAGCACAGATAATTCCATCCTCAACAACATTACATTTTTGTAATCAAGGGTCTTGAGGTTATTCATATCTTCATTGATATTCCATGCTGAGCGTTACTTACTACACGCGTGCAATTAGTTTATGAGGTGGGGTTGTCACATTTTTCAAATAGATAAGACCTCAATTTTGAATGAAACTCTTTGTTCCAAAGTTAGAGAGAGAGAGAGAGAGACAGAGAGAGGCAGGAAATGTGTTGTGGAGTTGGTATGTCTGTGTTTGTAAGAGGCAGAAGAGAAAGAGAAGGGGAGAGAGACAGAGACAAAGAGAGGAGAGGAAGGAGAGCGAGAGAGAGAGGAAAGGGGGAGAGCGAGAGGGTAAAGGGAGGAAGGCAGAGGTGAAAGGCTGAGCGGGAGGGGAGAGGAAGGAAAAGGGAGAGAGACAAAGAGGAAAACTGGAGAGAGAAAAGGAAAGCAACCCTCCCATGAGGTTTAGAACTGTGGTTTGGGTTGATAACCCATGTGTGTATGTGTGTGTGTGCGTGTGTGCGTGCGTGCCTGCGTGCCAAACAGGGCTAGCCAACTAGGATCACTCCAGTGTATCCTTATAGTAATTGACAAGCCAGCAACACACATTTGTGCACATACACACACACACACACACACACACACACACACAGTGGAATCATGGCATTTTCTCTGTTGTTCTCAAATGAACAGAATGGATTTTTAAAAGAATGGAACAGAATGTGCTGAATGTTATGCAGATAATGTACTGTAATGTAATATCTTATGAAATAATTGGAAATAATTTAAACAACTTTCGGTCTTCACATATTCATCTATCAGTTTACATCAGCACATGATCAAACAATGAGATGTAAAAAATATTTTATGGTTTCAAAAGTGAAAAGTGGTTATGGCCATGATTATTGGCAAACTTTAGAACAATTCAAATCAATTTTGTTGGAGGAAATAAATTCTAATTTGCAGTATAATTCAACTCACCTATTACAGGTTGCAGGTGCCCACATTAGTAGTGGAAAACTAGCGTGCTTAAAAAGTGGTGATTGTGTGTGATTAGAATGGGACAGAACATTACACCAGCAAAATTTACACACAGCCACACACACACGCACGCACACACATGCACACACATGCACACACACAGCCTTTACATAGGATCATTCGCATAGGCAGTTTGAAGGGAAAACCGACCAGTGATGCAGGTCAATCAAGCACAAAGTACACATGTAACTAACCGTCTGTTCTCTAGAGGAACGACAGGGAGATACAAGAGAGAGAGACAGAGGCGAGAGGGGGTATTACAGCGAGAGTGGTGTGAGAGAAAGAAAGAGAGTAGCAGACAGATACAGACAGAGAAATGCGTGGAGTATTTCTCATTTCTTGCTGCCTATATTATAAATGTCTCTCTTGTTGTATCTAATTAGCGTATGAATGTGTGATGGTAACCTTTTAACTGACACAATATTTGTAGTGTTCCCTTATTCTGCCAGTGGTGTGTGTGTGCGTGCTTGCGTAGGTGCGTGTGTGTGTGTGTGTGATTCGTGGTACTTCATTGTCAAAAAGTGCCGAAGCTTTCTCCAATTAATTCCGGTGGAGAGCCAAGGGCTGTGTGTGTGTGAGTATGGTATATTGTTAATAAGTAGCCCGTTTGAGTGCAGAACATTTAATATTGTAACTTCTAGTGACAGCCCAGCTAGCAGACAACAGTTGCTATGTATACCACAAGTCTTGTCGTGTCCTCTACACAGGGGCAGGATCAGGGGTGTAGTTAGTCCCCATTTACTGGGGCACATGCCCCATTAATATTTTGCTGTGCCCCAGTAAAACGATCATGGATAATCAAAAAGTTTTTGCGCTGTGTCCAACATCATCTCAAGCATAAGTGTGGTGAATTTGGTTCTGGTAACTTGTATAATGCCTTACATCTCAGGTGAGTGACCATTATTCCTGTCTGGGAAGGACTAAAAAAAGTCTTTGTTTTGATGTCCATTCAGCTGTCTGCCATGACAGCTTGTCAGTGAAGTTGCCTTTGTGTTTGTGGCACATTCTGATTGTATGGGTGTAAAGTAAACTCAAAAATCCAGATTTGTATTGATTTTGATGCCCTCTGCCTCCATTTACTCCAAGTTTCAGTCACTAAAACATTATTTTCTTTTGTGGATTGAACATAAGCAAGTTCTTTATACATCACAGCTACTGACCACCAGCTAAAATCTTCCTAATTAGCGATTCAAATCCAGGCAAAGAAATTTCGGTTTAGAAATAGTTTGGAAATTTCAAATGGAAAATGTATACGGACCCCATACCTTCCCCATTTTCCTCTACATCTCTCCTCTCTGGGCATTTTTACATGAAATGACTTGAAGCTCTCCATTATCTCCATCTCCATGCAATGCAACAACACATTTCAGAGAAAGGGGTGATTATGTACACTATATGGCCAAAAGTCAGTGGACACCTGACCATCACACCTATATGAGCTTGCTGGACATCCCATTATAAAACCATGGGCATTAATATGGATGTGGACCCCCCTTTGCGGCCGCCACTCTTCTGGAAAGGCTTTCCACAAGCTTTTGGAGTGTGTCTGTGGGAATTTGTGCCCATTCAGCCAAAAGAGCATGTGTGAGGTCAGGCAGTGATGTTGGATGAGAAGGCCTGGCTCGCAATCGGCGTTCTAATTCCTCCCAAAGGTGTTCAGTGGGGTTGAGGTCAGGGCTTTGTGCAGGCCAATCGAGTTCCTCCACACCAAACTCGTCTAACCATGTCTGTATGGACCTCACTTTGTGCACAGGGGCACAGTCATGCTGGAACAGCAAAGGGCCTTCCCCAAACTGTTGCCACAAAGTTGGAAGAGCTCAATTGACTAAAATGTCTTGGTATCCTGTACCATTAAGATTACCCTTCACTGGAACTAAGGGGCCAAGCCCAAACCCTGAAAAACAGCCCCAGACCATTATCCCTCCCTATTATTAGGCACTATGCATTCCGGTAGATAGCATTCTCCTGGCATCCGCCAAACACAGATTTGTCCATCAGACTGCCAGATAGTGATAGTGAAGTGTGATTCATCACTCCAAAGAACACGTTTCCACTGCTCCAGAGTTCAGTTGCAGCGTGCTTTACACCACTCCAGCCGACGCTTGGCATTGCGCATGGTGCAGCTGCTCGGCCATGGAAACCCATTTCATGAAGCTCCCGATGCACAGTTCTTGTGCTGATGTTGCTTCCAGAGGCAGTTTGAACTCTGTAGTGAGTGCTGCAACAGATGATTGGCGATTTTTACGCACTACGCGCTTCAGCACTAGTTGGCCCTGCTCTGTGAGATTGCGTGGTCTACCACTTCGTGGCTGAGCTGTTGTTGCTCCTAGGCGCTTCCACTTCACAATAATAGCACTTACAGTTGACCGGGGCACATCTAGTAGGGCAGAAATTTCATGAACTGACTTGTGGCAAAGGTGGCATCCTATGACAGTGCCCCGTGTAAAGTCACTGAGCTCTTTACGACCCATTCTAAATGTTTGTCTGTGGAGATTTCATGGCTATGTGCTGGATTTTATGCACCTGGTAGCAATGGGTGTGGCTGAAACACCTGAACTCAATAATTAGTAGGGGTGTCCACTGACTTTTGGCCATATAGTGTACATTGGTTGGTGGAGGGATGGGCTCTATCAAAGGACCGCAAATAAAGACATGACATGAGAATAACATTTATCCTTCAATCCATTCATTCATTCATTCATAATTTTCTGTAATTTTCTTTTCTTCTTCAGCATCATGGAATTAGATGGAAGAAAGTCAGCATAAGGCCAGACAATGAATGACAATGACTGCCAGATTTAACAATCTCAGCCCCCTCAGAGGAAATACATGATCTTCCCATTTGTGGGGTTACATTACATGGAGAGCTTCAAGTCATTTCATGTAAAAACACCCCAAGGCTATAGAGAACAGGAGGAGAGATGGAGAATATGGAGAATTGTTCTGAAATTATCATTCATTATCATTCTTACTTTTTTTGTTGTATTGTTGTATCCATAACTTTGATGCACAGATACACAGAAAAGCACACAAACAGACATGCTGAGCAAAATACATCTCCATGTACAATGGATGTCATCAATATTTCATTGGTAATGGCTGATCTTGTGAAGAAATCAGTGAAAACAGCATCAAAAAAGTAATGGAAAAATCTCAGTCACAGCATCCCAAGGACTTTTGTGACTGCTTTCCTGTTGTTGCTCTTCATTTCAATCCAATCAAGTCACCGTGCAACTGAATACATTGAGACAATACAATTTACAGACAACCATATAATAACAGAACAGCAGTGTGCATTATTGTGCCTGTGTGCCTTGCAGTTTATCCTGATACTGTATCTGTTCAGCAGCTTGATGGCCGATGTATTTATACCGTTGAGTTTGATTCTTGGAAATCTTTTAAATGCTTCTCTGATTGGGAAACATTTGATTTTGACACAGATTTCAACACTCTGCTGTCCTCCATGGGATAATTTTTCTCTTATGGGGAAATAGGTCTTCAGTGTAACATTTCTCTGGGAACTGCTGGAGGGTGTTTCTAAGATTTAGATAGGTGATTTGTGTGAGAGAGAGAATTTGTAAAGCAAATATTGTCGCTGTAGAAAAGCAAGAAGAGCGTTTATTTTCAAGCTCTATCTCTGTTTCACTATTTTTCTCTGACTCTGTCGTGCTCTCTACACCAGAATATTAGCTGACTGATTGAGTATAGAGGGACTTTGTTCTGCCCCCTGGTCTATTTTATACACACACACACACACACACACACACACACACACACACACACACACACACACACACACACACACACTCATAGAGCAATGTCATACATCACAGCTTAAAGGCTTATAGAGTAGCTACTCTAGTATCTTGTCAGCTTTCTGACTCATGACAAGCTTTTCAATTTTCCACTTCTCACCTGACTGCACATTACAGCTCTCTCTCCCTCTCTCTCTCTCTCTCATCATTCATGTACTCTCTTTCTGTCTGTGTGAGCCTCTCACAAGAAAAATAAATTATGTAGAAATAATTATGTTCACATGTGTTGCAGTTCATATCACAATCACAATATTCAGTCAAAACAAATCCCTCTATGATTTGTGTGTGTGTTTCTAACTCTTCGTGTATCCCACCAGGGTCGTCATGTCAAGACAGGCCAACTGGCAGCTATCAAAGTCATGGAAGTCACAGAGGTACGGATTTCTCTCTCTTTCCCTTTCTTTGTCTTCTTTATTGCTTCATTTTTTTCTGTCCCTTTTTTTTCTCTTCATCTCTGCCTTATCCGTTGACTACAGAAAAAAAGTTTCAACTTAAATCTGCAACATCAAGTATAATTAATTTGAACATTGCTTTAACCTTTAAATAATAATAATGTCAAAATCAATTATACATGACATATACAGCTTTCACGCATGACTAAGAAATATTACACTATGCTGATCCAGGTCCATCCCATGTAGGAGGTGATTTATACCTCATATAAGGGAATGTCCTATGGGCTTTCACATTATATAGGGTATCTGCATGTACTAGGAAAAGTGTTGAAAGTTAGCTACATTTAAGGTGTTAACTTAAAATGTTATGTCTTAAATCTTAAGTACAATTATTAGAGGTTTTATTTTCTTTGCATGTCTTCTCAGAACAGGGTTAGTAGCACAATATGCATTGTTTCTGCTTTACTAAACACAATTGGACTTCAAGTCCCATAACAATTTCCTGCTGTCCTTTTTTTATACTGCCCATTTATAGTCTCAGAACTGTCATTAGTTATGTTTAGTCAGAAATAGAGTTTTGCCTTTATTATTTTTTTTACAATTGGTCTTAAATTAAATTCCAAGCAGCATTAAAAAATCTGAAAACTTTCTGAAACTTGCATGTACCCTGTTTTAATGTGTTACATTCTGTGCTCAACGTGGTGAAAGGCATGATGCTCCAGACACAAACGAACATGGGTTAAAGGAAAAATCCGCCCTAAAACCCTTAAAATACGGTAGACACCAATTTCTCCACCAAAAGTGTTCTCAATAGTCCGCAATGCAAGACACGTTTTGCATAAGGGGCGCAACACTCCCCTTTTCTCCACTGGTAACAACAGCTAGCACTATTGCCATTGCTCTCTCCACCATGTCTCTCCATGTAGCTGGACAGCTGGTCAAAGAAAACACCATTGATTCAAGCTGCAATACCAAGCACCTGGCCTACCTGTTTTTGGATGTGCATGCATTATCTTCTTTATGTGATTATTAAAAAAAAATCACATCCCTCTAACAGTTTTGGACAGTGTCATGTTAAGAAACTTAATATTGGCGTTTCCTTCATTCTGCATTTGAAAAGGTGAAGAGGGGACAGGAGAGCTGGTTTAGATGGACAGCTAAAGTGGAAACAAGAAAGACATTAAGAAGGAGATGTTAGAAAAAGGCCATGATCCACACAGGAACAAATCTAATTTGTAGTGGTTTTAAGACATCAAGAGGAGCTTACAGAAAGAGTCTATTAAGAGTCTATTTGCGTCATCTCTAATCCTGTCTTGTTGCTGCTTCTCTCTTTCAAGTGACAATATCTTGAAATAAAACAGATCACTCCACACACTCTACGCAAATCCTTGAAACAATTTGATTCGCTTTGTAAACAAGTGAAATTCTGCATTGGCAAATGTTTTCACCTGTATGAAATGTGAAGATTCTACCACCCCATGCAGGTAATTGAAGTGGAGTAACTTTTACATTGCATTTGACAGCCTCTTCTAACTCCCCCCAATAGCATAGACAACAAACAAAGGTCAAAGATCTGCTTTAATACTGTGCCAGCCTGACAAAAATTAAATTACATGAAAATTCTCCTTGTTCTTAGAGTTCACAAAGTTCTACCAATATCTCTGTTTTGACCCAGTAGTGTCTTTTTTATTAAATTTAGGGTGAATTTCCTGGTTATTAAAGTTTCTGTTAGCTTTAGAGTTTTAAAACCACATTCCGGGATAGTTTTGGCAATATAAAATTGTAATAACATTCTTCACACTGTAAATCAATTTGAAAATGAAAGAAAATATCTCCCATCCCATATATCTGGTAGACGGATTGGGCCTTTAACTCTCAGTTTGGATCTAAATGGGGAGTTGATTTGAGTGTGTATGTTTTGCCTGGTGGTGTTACAGGACAAACAGGCGAGGTGTGGAGGTTTTTATTGAATATTGCTTCTGCTTTACTGATGCAGACCAATAACAGCGCTAGCAAAATGGGGTTGTTTGTGGGCTCATACCAGCACGTTGCAGCAGTTTGGGAAGCAGGCTGTCCAAGTGTAGAGAAGCCAAATAATAACCACAAGATTTATAATTTGGTCTATTCCAGCTGTGTGCTGGTGTCTTGAGGGTCGCTGGCATTTCATCTACGGTGCCTACCAATGATGCAGGAGTGCCCTTCAGCAAAGCATTGAACCAAACTCGTCAGGCACTGCGCTAAAGTTACCATGTCCTCTGACCTTCTTGAGGCAAACAGACAAATTCTGTTGAACTGGTTAGTCTGGTTTCTGTGTTGTTTTATTGTGCCACAGACCAACATGTTGCAGAACTGGTTAGACTGGTTTCTGTGTTGTTTTATTGTGCCACAGACCAACATGTTGCAGAACCGGTTAGACTGGTTTCTGTGTTGTTTTATTGTGCGACAGACCAACATGTTGCAGAACCGGTTAGACTGGTTTCTGTGTTGTTTTATTGTGCCACAGACCAACATGTTGCAGAACTGGTTAGACTGGTTTCTATCCTGTTGATGGTAGTCTGGGTCTCCTGTGTTGCAGATATGCACTTCAACAGGAAATGCTTGGCTATTATCTCCCTCCAAACACACACACACACACACACGACTGCACACACATGCAGGAGGCTTTGTGTTTCAAATGGAGGTGAAAGTTCAAACTCTGCCTTGTCATTTCTCCCCTCCTGTCCTGTGGAGATTTAAAGGAGGTCAGTGACTAGGAGAAGCTTTCTGTTGTGTCCCCCTGTCTGATAAACAGCCTCTCTTCTCCCCCCTCTCTCTCCTCCTGTCCAGTGTAGATTTAGGGGTTTGGTGAATCTGAAGAGTCTCCAGTCATTTACTGGATTTATAAAACACAAACCTGCCGTACTCTTTTTTTTTCTTCATCTCGTTCTGTCCTTGCATCCTTGCATCATGTTTTTTTGAGATATGGAGGTAATACAGGTAATTAAGGTCAGGTAGGATGTCTGATGACAGCCTGAATGGAGCTGCAATCTGTCTCGGATTATAGGAGGTGTGTTTATGTGTGTGATTGTGTTTCTATGGAACCATATATATATCCTTAAAATGTATAAAAAAGTATCTCCGAAGTGCCATATTCCAGACTTTAAAGGGGAAGCCTTCTAGTACCGAGCATCTTTGCATGTGTAAAGTCTAATTCATATATTCTATACCTGCATTTTCTGACATATAATCTAATGTATTTCAAGGAGGGGGAAGAGGAGGAGGTTAGGATGGAAAGGTTGAAGAGTTACTCTCAAAGCAGAAGCATGACACTACATGCTATGAAGTAACCCTTATATTTAAACTATCTCACTAGGAGGAAGAAGAGGGGGTAACATTGGAGAGTGACATTTTCAAGATTTAATCCCACCACAGAAACATCACTTCTCACTACCAAGCATAGCACCTCTATAACTACTCAACTACTAAACTATAATAATATGTTATTTTCTACAGGACGAGGTGGACAAGATAAATATGCTGACACTGACATTATCATCAGCAAAACCTGTCTCTACTCTAATATCTGTTGTCATCTATAGGAAGAAGAGGAGGAGATAAAGTTGGAGATCAACATGTTGAAGAGTTATTCCCACCATAGAAACATTGCTACTTATTATGGAGCTTTTATTAAGAAAAGTCCTGCTGGACAGGACCACCAACTCTGGGTTAGTAGACTCATCTATCTATCTGTCTGACTCTATCTATCTGTTTGTCAGTTGGATCGCCCTGAGCTGTCCATCTAAGATCTTCTTTCAGAAGGAAAGTAGCTGAAGTAGTTATTTCCTGTTTCCTGACAGACACTTCTTAACTGGAACTGTGATTTGCAAATGACAGAACAAATATAATTTGGATTTGATCATTTGAAATGGCTTTTTAAATTAATTAAATGAAATTTCCATATTACATTTCATATGTTTGCAAGAGATGAGAGAGTAATGCTCACAACCGAACTGGTGTTGGTGTCTGTCTGAATGACATCTCTCTCTCTATCCATCCATGTAGTTGGTGATGGAGTACTGTGGAGCCGGCTCAGTGACTGACTTGGTGAAGAAGACCAAGGGAAACTGTCTGAAAGAGGACTGGATAGCTTATATTTGTCGAGAGGTGCTCAGGGTAAGATCACCAACACACACACTTATGCACTCTGCACAGCTGAGTGTACCTTTGACTGATTGTGGATTCATTGCTGTTCCTGTTAATGTGTATCGTGTATCGAGGGTATATATCCTGTATATGTGTACCTGATGTCCTTTATTGTGTCCACTATAAGCACACTGGGAAATTCCTAGCAGTTCCTTGGTTGATACTGTCTGTAACTAAGTTATTGCATCTTGAATTTTAGTACTTTAATTTAAATACTTCAAGATTCAAGAACTTTATTTGTCACATACACACACGGGGTGTGTAGTGAAATGAAAAAGTGGCAATGCTCGACAGGAATGTGCAAAAGGGCAATCGTACACAGTATTTACAGTAAAAAAAACAACACAATATTCACAGTATTACAGTAATTTCAGTAAGAGCTCTTTTATAAAAAACAACAACACAATGTATACAGTAAGAGCACTTTGGAAATGAAAATATAGAACTAGGGGAAATCGTATGAATGTAATATACTATAAATTATGTGTAGTCATTACCTAAGTGTGTGTGAGTGTGTGTGTGTGTGTGTGTGTGTGTGTGTGTGTATAAGAGGGGCAGTGTGGGTCTTGGTGGGGGCCCTGGTGAGGTCAGAGTTCACAGTCCTGATGGCCTGAGGAAAGAAACTCCGTCTCAGTCTCACACAGTCTTCATACTCACACAAACGTTCTACATGTGCACAACGCAAACATGATGCAAATGATTTTCTGACAGTTGTTAAAGGTGAAGACCCTTCAAAACACAAGTGCATGCTAACTGGAAGCAGGTTAGGCTGACGTATCCAAAACATGATGCTGCTTTGAGTGTTGAACTGCCATAACATCAAAGAATTGAAACTGACACTTCCTTATGTTCAGCGGTCAGCACCTTGCTTATGTTTGCTCCCTGTGACCTGGAGTGAATCATTCATTTATTTTCACTCATATATACTTAAAAGGGTAGTTTAAAACCCATGTCTGTAAGATGTTATGGTTATGATTACAAAGAGATCACAAGGTCCTGAGAAAGTCTCCGGGACATTTCCACTGCTCGCTGTGTGGGTGTTTGTGTTATGGCTCTACTAACAAGCCCACACACACAAAAAAGAAAAACACACAAATAGATTAACCAACACATCCACATGTGAACTAACACCTCTACTACAGAATCGCGCATGGTAATGTTTTACTACCAAACATACAGTAACACACATGCACTCACAAAGATACGATAGTTGGATAGTTTCTTTATTGTCCTCCAAAGGGGAAATTCATTTCCACAGTCTGTACAGTAAACACATCACACATACAGTAATACATACAGACCCACACAAAGCTGGACTCCGTTCAAACATATCTGATGAACACTACAGTGTCTAGCATGTCCAGGGAAAAAATGTAACTGAGATTATTTTAGCAGTAAAATGCTTTTGGGACAAAGGGCTCTGGACTGTCGCCAGTGTTTTCTCTGCTGCTCTGTCAGCCACGGTGTCTCCTCATTGTTTCAACATCACAACACGCACACACACACATACAAGCAGACACACAACCTAACATGGTGAAGTCATTGTCTGAAATAAGACTCACTTCCTCTGTTTATTTAACCTTCTTTGAAGAAGCGAGAGTACACACACACACAAACACACACTACACACACTTGCTTACTGTGCCACTGATTGGTAGTCTTTGCAGAGGCCCTCCATCCATTACTACTGGAGAACAATCTCCTACACTAAAACACAATTGGAGCTGTATAACATAAAACATATGTGGTACTCTATTTATCGCTGTAGGGAAAGTATTTTTTCTTTTGCCCAACTCCACAGGAAGGTCAGAGGTCAGGGTCAGCTACAGCACAGCAACCCTGGAGCTTCTAGGGACTCAGGGTCTTGCTCAAGGACACTTAAGCAGGGTGGATGCTTGCCAACATGGGGGGTTGACCCAGGTTCTTTGGTTGATGGATGAACTCTTTAACCACAAGGCCAACCAACGATAGGGTGTCTCAAATAATTTTGCCATACATTGTGCTTTCTCAAAGCTAAAACTCTTAAACTGAGTTTTAGTTCTTCTCTGGGTGGAGCAACAGTGTAGCAGTGCAGTCAGCATGGAATAAATGGCTTTCACCATGGCTCTGTATTCAGTTGAAACACAAGACTATTCTTCTTTGAAGGGAGGATTTATGATTTCACATCTATAGCAATAGTCATCTGACTGTGTGTGTGTCTATGTGTTTGTGTGTTTCAGGGTCTTTCCCATCTCCACTCTCATCACGTGATCCACAGAGACATTAAGGGACAAAACGTTCTGCTTACAGAGAATGCTGAAGTCAAGCTGGGTATGACACGCACACACACAGTGTACCTTTGTCTTCTAATGAAATAGAAGTGAAAATGACAGTTATTTTAAGATGTGAAATGGTATTATTTATATTCATACATTATTTATGCTCCAGTTGACTTTGGAGTGTCAGCCCAGCTGGACAAGACCATTGGCCGAAGGAACACCTTCATCGGGACTCCTTATTGGATGGCTCCAGAGGTCATAGCCTGTGACGAGAACCCTGAGGCCACATATGACTACAGGGTACACATAAACACAGCAATATCTATGTTTCCATTCAACTGTTGAGTGAATTTTAAGTGAACTTTTGAAATATTGAAAAATAACATGCCAATTAAGTGCGTTCTTCGTGTGTACATCAGCTGGGTTGAAGTAAATAAATCGGATTCCTGAATGTTAAAAAAAAACACACATACTCGAAAATCGAAAGAGTCTTTCAAGAATTTAATTGCTATTGTATTGCTTTGTGAAAATGAAAACAAAAGAAATGTACTTGGTAATGTTCCAATATAGCAACTAATAATCATACAACCACGACGACAACGACATTTCTAAAAGGTTGTGGGAGGCAGATATTTAACAGACATTTCAGAACATCCATAGCCACTTTTTAACAGTTGTGCAATGAGACTGAACCAAGCCAACATCATCATTTATTCAACAAATGTGTTTCCATCACTGTTTATCACATAATTTCTTTTATCAACATTAAACTTTTCCGCCTCAAGCGAGCGTGAAAAACTGCTCTGCGATATTAGGAAAACTTGATCAGAATATGTTTCCATTTAGCCTTTCCAATTTGATACATCATACTTCGCATAAAAATACTTGGATGGAAACCCGGCTAATGGCATGCTTTCTCTGGAACTAATTACATATTGACTCTGAAAATTGAGTACATCACTGAAAACAATCCACTGCCCTGGTTTGATTCTTCTGTGAATTGCCAGAAATTTGGCTTGAAGTCAGTGGTGAATCTGACTACTACAGCAACATCACCATTTACATTGAGTTTTCAGAGAATATTCAGATCCAAAGTTGACCAAAAACAAATAGACTTAAGCCAAACTATTGTGTGTGCTACAGTCTTAATCTTTTTCTGTCCCTCTTGTCCTTAACAGAGTGACCTCTGGTCTTTAGGCATCACTGCTTTAGAGATGGCTGAAGGAGCCCCTCGTAAGTCAGAAATACAATCTCACACACACACACACACACACACACACCACAGAGCTCTGTTATACATCGCAGCTTAAAGGCTTACAGAGTAGCTACTAGAATCTTGTCAGCTTGTCATCTTTTCCCTAGATATTTTCCTTGTCACAACCTCTGACATCGTTGTACAGTTAGGGGGTTTGTTCCTCTGTTTGTACTTTCCATGTGTTTCTCTATACATATGTTTTATTCAGCAATTCATTCATCCTCTCCCTCCTTCCCTCTCTTTTTCTTTGTGTCTCTCTTTTCTCTCTTGTCATCCCTCCATCTCTGATTCTCATCTCTCACTGTCTGCTCTCTCTCTCTCTCTCTCTCTCTCTCTCTCTCTCTCTCTCTCTCTCTCTCTCTATCTGTCTCGGTCTCTAGCTCTATGCGACATGCATCCAATGAGAGCACTGTTTCTGATCCCACGAAACCCTCCTCCCAAGCTCAAATCCAAGAAATGGTATGCACGCACACACACACACACACACACACACACACTCACGCAGACCAATCAGGGTGGAGAGGTTTTAGGTTTCTTTTTCTGAAAACAGTGTTGAAAGTGCTCTTTGGTGTGGGGTTAGTGCGTCAGACAAGAAAGGAGATCCAAGCACTCTCCATAAATAATACTGAAATACCAAAGTCATGGGCATGTTCTGTCAACAGGATATAAACTTTAAAAACTCCAACACATTTGGCCTTCATCAGAAAGTAGGACAAAACAATAGTACCAAACCTTGGCATGCAGTTTTGATCTTTCTGGCCAGTTTAGTGCCAAAGTGTGATCCCGTGTAGTTCAAGGTAGAGCAAGGCACTAACACTGTCAGGGTTAGGGGTTCTGTTCTCACTGGGGCCATCCATACTAACAATGTATGCAGTCATGGTAACTCAAGGTACTTTGAGATGAAAGTCTCCACCAAATGGCATATTGTGGCTAAACTGCAACACACATACTTGCAGCATTGTGGGTTTGAATCCAACACAACCATTGTCACTTATATGATGTTGCTGCTGCTTTTATCTCTATCTCCTTTTTATTTATTGAATGTTCTTTTTTACAGTTTTTTTTATTGATTGATGAGCCCAAGACAGTTGTCTGTCCGAGGGATATAAAGGGACAATAAAGTTTTCTGAATCTGAATCTGTCAATCTCTCCCTCGCCGATCTTTCGGTCCACTTATACTGTCTAACAAAGACGAAATGCCTCCTGTCCACTCTTTAACTCCCCTCTCCTCCTCCTCCTCCTCTCTCCTTCTGTCTCCTCTATTCCATATATAATGGATAAGCTCTTCAGTTTGAACTGGTGGTTGAACTCATGCTGTCATTTCATTCACTATTAATGCCATCAGAAACACTAGTTCATAGAACAGCTTTTAATAGCGCTAACAGTCTGGGCCCTGCAGTGCTTCACAACCTTTTTACCTCAGGGCCTCCCTAAGTTGGCAGGCATACTAAAAAGGAAGCGGCACCACACATTTCCCGACCGTTTTCTGACTTCAGAACACAAGCAACAGACCTCACAAGTGTTGGGACCATTTCGGTACGCAATGTGTGCATTTGAAGTTACCTAAGTACAACTTCAACACTCAACGTGGCATTCTTTGATTGGATTTTCCTTGGTAGCATTGCAACAGGTGGTTGCTAGCTTGCTTACTCTTTCTTGGTGAGTTTAAACTGATAATGAAGCATCTTGTGACAGACCCAATGAGGAGCTGTCTTTGGTTTGTTTAGTAAAGATTTTGGTAGATTCGGCTCATGAGCCTGCTGGTTTATTTATCAGACTGTTGCCTAGAACATTTTACTATATTCTCTCTTTTATGTGAATTTAACTGAATTTTGGTTTTATATATTGTTTTACTTTCCTCTTTCTTTTCTGTGACTTTTGTCTATATTAGGACTTTATTATTGTATGCTATTGTATTATTGTTGTATGTTGTGGGTCTGCAACTTTAATGTTTGTCATGATGCTGATTTTTTGGCCAGGTCTGAAAAATAGGTTAATTAAAGCTGGCGACTATGAGAATGAGCGTTGAATAAGAGTTGAATTTAAAGTTCATTTAAAGTTAGTACATATGCTCCATGAAAAATAAAAAAATAAAGAGACAGTGAAAATGCTGCACATTGTGCTAGTCCCATTAGCACATTTGTCAGTTAAGGTAACTAAGGGAGGTGGAGGCAGTGTTGAATGAATACAAAATGAAGTCTTGAGTCTGGATTTAAATAACGATGCTGAGATTTAAGGACATTAATAATGTTAGAATGATTGATGAGCAGGTTTGTGTTCACACCGTGGTACAGGATAATTATGTGCAGTTCACCAAACTTGCAGATTTGTAAAATCAATAAAAGGACTCTCAATATTGCATTTGAGTTATTTATCATATGGGAAGGCACATAACTGTAGAAGTACAAAGGAGGCAAGCACATCCCGATGTTAGGTGCAGGTGCTGGGCAGATCAAGGACAACATGAAGGATGGTCTGATGAACAGCATTGTGGTTTGAAACGTCACCAGGTGGTAATAAATCTGCGAAAGGGAGCTACACAGTGTGCAGACTTTATTTCCTTTTTCAAGGCATGTAATTGTGACACTAAAGTCACTCTTCTTATCTTTCTTATCTTATATCTAAAACTGTTATAGTTTTTTTGTTTTTGTTTTAAGTTCTCAATCCTCTTCTCTATCTGTCAGTTAACATTTTCTGTTTGTCTTTCACTCTCTCGCTTTGTCTCCCTTTCTCTCTCTTTTTCTTGCATACATCTCTCTTGCTGTCTTTTTCTCAGGTCAAAGCGTTTCTTGACTTTCGTTGATAGCTGTCTGGTGAAGAACCACCTGCACCGGCCCTCCACCGACACCCTGCTGAGACACGCCTTCATCAGGGATCTGGCCAATGAGAGACAAGTTCGCATCATGCTCAAAGATCACCTGGACAGAACCAGGAAGAAGAGAGAGAAAGGTGAGAGGGAAGAGATAGAGAGAGGGATGGAGGGATGACAGGATAGGGATGGAAGGGGGGTTAGATAGACTGATGATAAGTAGATGGATGCATGTATGGTGTGTTAGATGCAACGTATTTTACCATCATCAGCTTAAAGACCACCTCAACTGCATGCGGCAGAAGGACAGAAATTTAGATGGACATACTTGTTCTGTAACCAGCCATGAACCTAATGATCTGGATACAGTGTCTAAATTTGTAAATACAATGCCAGCAATTATATAAAACCTGTTGTCGTAATCTACAGTGGATAACCGAAAATCAATTAAATCGGACCTCTTCACTTTCATTTCAAAGAAACTAAAACACCTACCAAAAACTACACCACCTATCTTCTACCATCAGAGGAACCGTAACTGTTGTTACCTCATTTTCTCATTTGTCACCGTATAAGTTGGATGCAGCCAACAGCATTGTCCATTACCAGCCAATCACATACTTTTGTTGCCTTATGTCCTGTGTGTCACTGAGGCACCATTAGCCATTCACCATTAGCAGTCAGCAGTCAGACTGTAGCACCACAATGTGGTTGCTGGTGGTCTGAATGTAGAGTAAGAGTGGTTTATTACCCAAACCATCAATGGGACCAGAATGCATTTTGCTGGAACCACTCCAATCTTTCTTTATTCAAACATCAAAGCAGTAGACTGAAGAGAAAGAATGACACATTGAGCTCATATTTATTCAATTCAAGCATTTAGCAGATGCTCTCACCCAGAGTGACTTACAATTACAGAGCTGGTAATGGTTGAATGTGTTGCTCAAGGACACCTGGCATGGCTGTGGATGGACTCACAGGTTGTCATAACCTCTATGCCACCCTATAGCCCCTCAATCATTGTTTCATTCTGTTAAATTGGACTCAGCCTTGTATATTATCAATCTTGGGTTTGTCATTACAGTGTCCAACCTCATACTAGAAGATCTAACTTAAAATAAAACATGACCTGATGCCTCTCTGCTTAGCATTCACAGATAACAGAGATAGATTGCGAGGGACAGTCAGTCCTTGCCATGGACTGGTGTCCTTCCTACAAGGGTATAACTAAGCTGCTTCATGCCGTGTGTGTGTGTGTGTGTGTGTGTGTGTGTGTGTGTGTGTGTGTGTGTGTGTGTGTGTGTGTGTGTGTGTGTGTGTGTGTGTGTGTGTGTGTGTGTGTCAGTGTGGTAAGAAGGTAGTTCGATGTAGGGTGAGGCTCCAGTACAGTTTTCATTGGCTTCTAATCACAGGGTGGCCTTGCCAGGGCTGGGGTAAAGACACACATGCACAAACATAGACACACACACGTAGGTTTATTCCAGATTGAGGTCACTGTCTCTGCCCTAGGTTATTATGGAATTGTTGAATTGTTTTGATTTGTGTTTGTCATTTCATTTTGCTCATAGAATTCCTGCAATATCATGGAGTTTAGAGAGGTGTATTTCTCTGGGAAGTCAGAGAATATCATGGATTTTTACAAATGGGTCACTTTACTAGATACTAGAATTAATTGTATTACTTGTTAAACACGTAAAAAACTTTGATATTGATTTATAATTGTTTAGTTATTATTATCCATCTGTTAATGTCTGTGATAATACGATAATAATGGTGCACTATGCTGCTTTGGCAATACAGGTTTTCTTCCTGTCATACCAGTAAATTGAATTTGAATTTCACTGAGTAAGTTAGAGAGTGTGTGTAATTGTCTGTACTTGTTGAATATGGCAGTTAAGACATTTTTCATGCCAATCATTTGAATTGACTACAGAGAGAAGAGAGGCTAGGCAAAATACAACAGAGAGAGGGAAGAGAAAGCTAGAGAAGGGAGGGTCTAGCTAAATAGCTGTACATGGCTGACCTTTCCTCTCCTACTGCGTTCACTTGGGAAAATATGTTTTACACAACAGACAGAGAGAGACAAGGAGAGGGGGTAAAGGGAAAGAAGAAATAGGGATATAGAGACACAAAAACAAGACAAATTAGAGGTAGGGAGGGAGGCAGAGACAGTTAAAATATGCTATCTGTGTTGCTGTTGTCCTGTTTTGAGCTAGGCTCATTATGATCTGGATGGGTTACATGTGTTTTTGGCAGTAAATATCTCTGTGTAGAGAAATGGTGGAAAGACAGAGGAGAGAGGGAGAGAAAGATATTTATGACTTTGCTCTTCTCTTGTTATTCTTACAAGTTGGTGTTCCAGTAGTGTAAGTGTCAATTAAGTTCTTTCAGCAGAAATTGGGAAAAGAGAGAGACACACAGGGACAGAGGGAGAGACATAGACAGGCATAAAGAGAGACAGTGGCAGAGAGAGCGAAGCAGACAGAGTAAGAGAGAGAAACCGAGACGGGAAGGAAGGAGGAAACAGAATTGCCATCTGGTTCTAATCTTCTGTTAGCTTATAAAAACACACTAATGACTGGGAGACTTTCTGCATGCTGTGTGTGTGTGTGTGTGTGTGTGTGTGTGTGTGTGTGTGTGTGTGTGTGCGCGTGCGTGCGTGCGTGCATGCGTGCATGTGTGTGCGCGTGCAATGGGTTTGAGACCGTACGCGTGGTTGCATGTGTGTGTGTGATACTTCTTTGTGACTGTCTCTATACCCCTTCACAGTTATGCCTAGCTTGTTTTCTGTCAGTGTGTGTGGGAACAACCAGCCACTGCAAAAAAAAAGAAAAAAAGAATCAATGCACCGGACATGATGCAAAAAGGATATGTCATTTTCACCATACTCAAGAGTGTAGTTTGGACAGGGATGGTCTAGGTTTTGGAAGATGAATCACTCAATAGTAAAACACTGGCCCACCTCTCGGGTGTCCGTTGTCTCTCACTATGCACTCTCTTCCTGCAGTTTTCAGTCAGATGACATGGCTAGGCATAGTGTCATTTCCATAACGATGATTTTCTCAAAACTAAGTTGATTTTCTCAAAAACTACTACTCACAAAAAAGTTAATTTTATCTCTTCTTCGTCCTCTCCTGTTTGGAGAAACACACCTCTCTTGTGTTACTTTTCAGTACGTTAATAGCAACATATGGTCAACAGTATTGAAAAGTAGCCAAATGTGCAAGTTGTCCCGAACTACTTGCACACCAAATGTTGCACAAATGTTGGCACGGTAGTTTGGGTAGGTCCATCTTCCTGGCTTGTAGAAATAGATGTTGGAGTGTTTTGAGAAGATTGAGCATTGCTGTCGTGAAGCCATGATACAGCAAATCTGTCTCACAGATTTCCTTTTCCAAGATTGTCCTTTACTTTCTTGATGATTGCTTTGATAATGACTTAATTGCTACTGAAAGCAGATACCTGGAGTTATCAGTAAAAAAGTCTTATTATTTCTTTCATTTTTTTGAAAAATGATACCTGCAGTCCTCTAGCAGCTGGTCTGTGCCATAGCTCCTTCTCGTTGTTTGAGCACTACATAGTGAGTCCACTGTCAAAGCAACCAGACCAGCTTTCTGATTGGTTGCTGGCTTTGTCCAGTTGTATCCATGACAGTAGGGCTGCATGTCCCCAAGTTTTCCCACTGTTATTCTAAGTTTTTGGATTATAGCTCAGTTATCTGAATTATTCACACACACACACACACACACACACACACACACACACACACACACACACATACAGACACACATCAATGGATTAAGCATTGTGGTGTGTTCCTAGTAAATAAATTTACTCAGACAACGATTTGGAAGTGATTCCATTTTAGCTCATATCGACAAAGTGGTCGTGTCTTGAATGGGTTGTCAGGAGTAACTGTTTTATTATTATCACTACTGTTACATCTAAACATGAAATGCAGACAAGCAAAAGCTGAAGTCAAGTGGGAGAAATGCAGACTTTAGAAGTCATAGTAACTAAAGTACTCATAACTAGTTACTTTCCACCTCTAGTTAAACTAAAGGATTTTGTTCATATAAAGTTCACAGTTTTCTAACAGCATTAATGTCCAGTATTTTGTCACTCTTAGCCTCATCCTCTAAACTTTTTGGAAAAAACTATTTGAGGTTTTCCCACAATGCACACCAAAGTCCATATCATACATGCTTGCATTTACATTAGGAGGAACAAGAGGGGTACAGGTCCTACAGATGCTGTGGCCATGTTTAAAGGTTTGGTCTCTGTGTGCCTTAGGGTGGAATATGTTTTATTCCCTAAAGAATAATGTAAATGTCTGATGTTTGAGCAATGCATTATGTACTGTGGGAACAGAGGGTCTCAATGTATGCATCTATATTGTAGCTGCGCTTCTGTGGACTGCTGGTGCATAGATTTTTATTTGTATTTGTATTTTTGTATTTTATTTGTATTTATTTATTTATTTATATTTTGTACGTGTGTGTGTGTGTGTGTGTGTGTGTGTGTGTTTGAGAGAGAGAGAGGGAATATTTATAAGGGAATATTTATTTCAGTTTTTTTGCTGGTTTGTGTTTTTTATTTTGTTTGTTTTCATTTTGGCTTTTTAATTGAGATGGTCTATAAAAGAACATCAAATGTCTTTCTTCCCTCTCTCCCTCCCAGAGGGTCCAGAGTATGAGTACAGTGGCAGTGAAGAAGAAGAGGAGGATATGACTGAGGAGGAAGGAGAACCCAGGTAAGACTAAAACTTCATCATCAACAGTGTTATTTTCAACATCAAATATATCTCTCACCTTGTATTGAGTGATGCTCTGCACGTAGGAGCTTTAGCATCTTAACACTGAAGCAGTATCATCATTACCATCATCATTTATTTGATTATCAGTAGCTCAATGGTCACATGCCAACAACCTCCCCTGTACTTAAGTGCCCATTAAATAACTAATTAATCTCTGTAGGGTGTGTGTGTGTGTGTGTGTGTGTGTGTGTCTGACCATGACCATTTTCCCCTCCATCCCAATCTCTAACTCTCTCTCTCTGAGTGAATGCTGGGAGTGGAGTGTACGGTGAGGGTGAGTGCATGTTTCAGTGTGAATCTTTCTATCTATCTGAAGTTTGGTGTGAAGTTTGGTCTGCTGAACTCGCACCGGCTATCAGCTGCTCAGAGGAGGAGTGTAGTTTAGCGGTGGGGGAGATTGTGGGACATGGTCTGCATCCAGGATGAATAATGCTATCATTATTTTGACCCCTGTTCTCCTGCTGTGTTGGAGTGTCGGAGAGGGACCTGCCAAAAGATAAAAGTGGTCAGGGACTCGAGACCTTTCGCCTCCAGTTTATCCAAAGATTTCTTACTGGACCTGAAGACTTAGTGTGAAGACAGGTGGCTTGTATTGAATTTGAGCAATGTTCATATCACTGGATTGCCTGCTTTTTATCGTGGACTTTTTAAGGTATGGAATATGTTCACGAAAGAAAGAATGGACTACTCAGACTCTCTACTGGCTATCAAGATAGCCAGTGGTGCATCGAGCCTGTGGGCTGGGGCCTTCACTCTCCAGGTGGCTCTGCATGTCAAAGGTCATCACACTGGGCAAATGTGGACCATGCTTCTGCTCTGGCATCTCATCTGGAGGTGAAATCCACTTGTCTTGTTAGCCTGATGCTGGATAAATGGAGGCAGGTGCTCACTGAGACAGAACGCTCTCTGTTCACACGGTACTGTAGCAAGTCTCTTCATCATACTGATGAGGATCCTTTTCCCTTGTTGAAACTGTTGCCTGTTTTGGAAGGCTTTTCCAGCCCTCTTTTAGAAATGGAAGACCCTTCCATTGCAGTTTTAGATGAGGTTAATGGACATTCTTTATTAGGGGTGGAAGGGTTCACAAAATTCACGGCTCGGTTCATATCACGGTTCTGGGGTCACGGTTTTCGGTTCGGTACGTTTTTGGTACAGCAGGAAGGGGTCATTGCCAATTTCAAAATGCTTTTCATTTATTCGCAGGGATGCAAACACATGTACGGTGAAAAAAGAGAGAGCTACCCGAGGTCGGAAAAAAAAAAAAATGCGACAGCATAATATCATATAACCACCCAACGGATTACACTGCAGCCATAGGAGCCCATTTCGCGACTGCCGGCTAAGGCGATCTCACGGGCAATTCCAAAACTTTTTGTACCTATTTTGGGGTATAAATGAGGAATATGTACATATAGAGCCCAGGTTTAAAAATACCGGAATTCCCCTTTAAGGTTTCATGGATGAAGCACAGTGCTCTATTCTAAGTTTCTCTATCTATCAGTGAAATTAAATTATGGCCTGTACTACTCAACATCAACAATGTTCAAATGATCTCGCCACTCACTCAAAATGAGCCATACAGTGCAGGGAGAGTGTGGTGTGTTCACAGACAAGCGTCTCAGGCTACATCCACACTAATACGTTTTTGTTTTAAAACTGAGTTTTGAAACTAAAAGGATCTCTGTCCACACAAGCGTTTTAGCACCGCTTCAGAAATTATCTCTGCCCATGCTAATACGCCTGAACACGCATATCAAGTAACCATTCACCTACACTGGGCATGCGCGTGCCGGTGTAAACAGGAAGCAGATTGTCTGCTCTGCTGTTGCTTAAGAGCAGGTCCTGACAGTTGAGTAGATTTGTTTGCTCAATGCAGTTCACTCATATGAGCTGACAGAAATACACTGTAGGAATCATTAAGGAGATTCGTCCGTCACCCATACACCCCCAACCCCATGGCATAATGGCTGTTGATGTTTTTATTTCAGTTTTAAATCCAAATGTGAATCATGACCGGAACTGAAAGTGCACAGAGAGAAAAAAAATCACTGTTTTCTGGAGTGCTCGAGACTTGTGCCTATGCTTCATTCATCTATACAGTGTCTCACTCTCTCTCTTTCAGCTCCATAGTGAATGTTCCCGGTGAATGGACATTGAGGCGAGAGTTTCTACGTTTACAGACGGAGGGTCGTGAAGGGGGCAGAGAGGGGGGAGGCCATGGAGGAGGTGGAGGGCAACAAAGACAACAACAGGTATGAAAAGTTTCAGAGATTTAGGTTTAGCGGCGGGACAAGATGGAGAGAGATAGAGAAAGCAAGGCAGTTATTACAACCACCCCAACTGTAACTGTAATAATATATGTTATCCTTATTATTATTATTAGTAGTAGTAGCCTAGTAGTATGTCTTGAAGAAATAGTGTGACTGGACAAAGCAAATGTAATGCAATTGTCATTCAGTGCTCTAATCCCTCCCTCATAATAATTAACCTTCAATTTTGTCAGTTTTCAGGGATAACCCAGTTTGGATTTGGGTAGTGCAAGGCTAAGAGCAAAGCTCACTGAAGATATTGAACCCTGGCTTAAGTCTAAGAATGTGAATTGTGAAAAGCCTATTAGTGGAGCAAGAGAAATATGTGCAGCACTTACTAGCTGACAGACAGAGCAGCCCTAACCCACCCTCAATCCTAAACCCTATTATTATGTTTGTTTTTTTACATTATTATTTTGTTTGTCTAGGCTTTACAGCAGCACAGGCAGCAGTTAGCGGAGCAAGAGCGATACAAGCAGCAGTTACTGGCAGACAGACAGAAGAGGATCCAACAACAACACGAGCAACGACAAAAACTAGAGGATGTAAGTATACAATGACCTTTCCTCTGTATTCATTCAATGCTGGCAGGTCACATCAGTAAGATCACTGCCACCACCGACACAGAGAAAAGCAAAGTTGAAATTCATTATGTTTTTGTAGAATACATCTTTTCAAGAAATACCTCAGGTCACCTTTTCTCCACAATTGCTCTGAAAAAATCCCTTCAACCTCTTCATTCTATCAACCTCTTCATCATTCTAGGGTAACGGATATTGTCAGGGAACCATGGCACAAACCTTTGACCTCCTTACTATTGGTTGCTTGTAATGTTGTTGATCTAGGAATTGAAGTTTATATTACTGTGACACTCATTGTAAGTTGCTCTGGATGAGAACGTCAGTTAAATGGCTAAAATCTAAATCTAAACCAAACAAAGGAATTAGACACTACCAACTGAAGTTTGTTTTAGTTTATGACACTTTGGTTGTTGCTGCTTGAAAAGTTAATGTTGTCATGACTGATTTTTGTGTGCGTTGTTTTTTTGTTTGTTTACGTTCGTTGACCTTCACCAGCAACAGAGGCGTCAGCTGACAGACTCTGCCTTCCAGTGGGCGGAGCTTCAGGAGATCCTGCTGGGGGAGGAGTCTGATCTCCATGACAACAGAATCTTATTGGATGACAGGAACAGAAGGAGTGACAGGAGACAGGTACTGACGGATTTCCTGTATTGACTGACTCAGCAGTGGTAGTGGTCAATTTAGCTATTTTTCCCTCAAAACCTAATGGTCCTAATGATTAGAGTGTTTTTAATGTGTTTTTAATAAAGTATCAAAATACTAATGCTAAATTTATTCATGTCCACAAGTACTGATTGTATAAGGGGAAAAATCCCTGAGTTGCATAATTGAAGAAGACAGAGCATAATATCAAGTCTCTCAACCAACAGATGAAAAATTAAACCAGTTAACGTTTAGCCCTGTAGTCGGCCCGCTACAGTTTGTCTTTCAGTTGTTGAAGAGAGAACACCCTGTATTTAATAGTTAGACACTGACGTTTCCATAACCTTTAATCCCATCATAACACATCATGCAGGAGCTTTCTTCTCATTTTATGAGGTATTTTACGTATTTTAAAAATTGATTTCAGCATGCCAGTGTAGTTGCCTTGTTTTGGCTTCTGTTGTGCGGCTCCCTTTTTAGAAGAAGGTCTTTCACTTCCTCCATAGGCTCCATACTGAATGCTAATAATTGTCCGTTTGCCTTGTTAAAACGTGATTTATAACACGCGCGTGCATGCCGTGTGCGCATACCATGGTGAGGTGTCTACTAATTCCAGTTGTCTTAAAAAAGACACATCGACCTCTCCACTCTATCACAGGTTCACTTATTAGTCATTAAGTTTAGCACATACTTAATGAATCCATCCCACACCCCAGTGGGTTTCAATAGGACTACATTACAGCTGTGGACAGGGTCAGTGGATGGGATTTCCTCATTTAGAAGACACTGTATTTCAATTCTATTAATACCTGTCTAGTTATATTTGATCTATCTATTTAGTGTGCTTGTGTGTGTGTGGCGGAGAGCTATCTGTACTTATTACATTCTGATTACACAGATTGGCCCTAAGTCATTAAGTTCAACATGCTTAGTGAATCTGTCTGTTGCTTCAGTAAGTTTCAATACAACTGCATTTAATTAAGGGACAGATTCAGCGAGTGTGTGATGTCAGCTCTTGTATTTTGTCATATGAAAACCTGTCTGTGGGTGCACTGGTTAGTCAGCTCACATAATGATTGATTTGGCAATCAGAGTTGTGTTGGTAGGCTAAAGATTAGAAAAGTGGGCAAGTCACAACTTCTACCTACATTTCTACCAGCACTTTCTCCATTTTCTTTGGTTGTTCTTGGTGTCCTGAATTGTCAGCTGCCTACATAATGTCAAACCCTTCCCCTTCTTCTTTGTGATTGGTTGGCTGACAAAAAAATGGTTGGTATCGCCTCTAAAAACTGCTCTGCTCTGCCTAAAAAGAAGCCAGGATCTTTTCCAAAGCTGCCACTTTCAATCCACCTTGCGGCCACTCCCTGTTTAATGTAGAAAAGGGTGCTGGCAGTTTGAACAAAGCAGAATAGCGCAAACACACCCTAATGCTCTTCTGTCCTATAGAGAGCCCCTTTACCAAGGCACTGAACCCCCAACTGTTCCAGTGGAGCTGCTCAGTGTCTGGAGAAAACTGTGGCTGTACTGGGCAACAGTAGAAGATTGTTAGCTAGGGTTAGACTGATATATTGGGCCTTTTATTGAAAATCAGATATTTGTCAGTGTTGTCGACGTCTGATGGACATAATGTCTGATTGATTGCATATTGTTTGTATAATTGATCAGTACTACACTGGCCACACAAGAATGCATGAATATATTTTATTACTAGTGGTAATAGTAGTATTAATAGTGCTATTATTATTATCATCCTGGGTTTCAATGGAGAGTTTTAGTGTCTCATGGTCTGAATCCGGTTTCAGAGGCTTTTCCACCCTGACAAGAATACAATTCTGGCGGAAACAGTGAATACTAAATATCAGCTATCAGTATCTTCAATCCAAAAATATTGGTATCATTATCGGCCTTAAATCCAAAAAGAGGTCATACTGAAATATTTAGAGTTGAGGGCGTTGGCTAAAAGCTGTATGCCATCTTGCAGACTCTGAATATTTTAGTTCCTACCTCTCAGAATTCAGCTCAAGACTGAGCTCAGTGTACCCTAATTAAGTAGGCCTGTGTGTGTGTGTGTGTGTGTGTGTGTGTGTGTGTGTGTGTGTGTGTGTTGCTGTTGTGCTTAGATTTCTATCCGTTTGAGGACCTGACAGGGGCATAAGAATAAGGAAGAGGTCATTGACTTCCATTGACTTTCAATGGAACATCCTCGCAAGTATTGTAATACAAGCGTGTGTCTCTCTGCGCTCATCTGGTGCGCATGTGTGTGTGTGTGTGTGTGTGTGCGCGCTTATGTGTGCGTGTGTGTCTTGAGCAGGACCACACCGGCAGACAGCGGCGTGCCGATGTGTCGATAAGGCCTCTGGATTCCACAGCAGAGCAGGTAACAAACACACCCGTCCTCTTTTATTCATTTCTTCTTTTCTTCTCTCTCACTCTTTTGTCTGTCATTCAGCTGTCCGTTATTCCTCCTTTTCATGTCTGTGCCTGGTATTTCTTCTTTATGCTGTTGATGGATTTGATCAGTGGGTCATGTGATAATTGTTTGTCTTTGCAAACAGCTGTCAGCAGAATTACATTTACAGTCCTTGATTCAAGTGGTCAGCACAGGTTTTCTTTATTCTTTCTTTCTTTCTTTCTTTTTGTGAAAGGACAAAGTTACAGCTTTATTTTGACTGCTGTTGCATATAAACCTCAGAACTCAGAACATTTGCAGTTCTTCTTGGAGGTCGACACGGTTTGTGTGTAATACATTCTGTAACCTTAGTTCCTGAAACCTGTTGAAATAATTTGTCAATATGAAATATATATATTTTTTTATTAATGAAAAGCTTGTTCTTTTGAGAGGCAAAATGAGTTGTGTATGCCAGTAGAGTTTACTTTGTAGGTATGCTGTGTGTTTGTTTTGATATCTAATTTAACATATATTTTCTTTTAATGTTCATGAATGAAGTTTCTTGGTGCCAGACCATGGTGTGTGCGTGTGCGTGTGCGTGTGCGTGTGCGTGTGCGTGTGCGTGTGCGTGTGCGTGTGCGTAAGCGAGAGTGGGAGCAAGACATAGTGACTTCTTCAATGATGCTGAATGTGTCTGAGACCCCCACCAGGATGAGAGGAGAGGAACATTTCTGAAAGCTAAACAAGAGAAAACACTTGTTTAGACAGAGAGAGATGGAGAGAGAGAGAGAGAACGGGGTAGTTTACTGGTGTTGCATGTGTCTCGGACCCCTGGTTAGATAAAAGGAATCGAAAAAGACTGAGGTCAATAGAAGAGAAGAGAGGTGGAAAGGACATTGAAAAAGTGAAGAGTGCAACAAAGGGAGAAGAATAGGAATTGTGTCTGAGTGTGTGTATTTGTGTCTGCAGCTGTTTCAATTTTATATATTATGAGAGAAGGCAAGAATGTATCTAAGTCACGTGAATGTCTGGGACCCCTGCTAAGATTGGAGGAAATTAATGTATTGAAATTGTCAATGTGATGAGACACTGATCCGAAGAGAGAGATAAATTTAGTTGTGATCAAGAGAGGTAGAAATAGAGAGAGAGAGAGATTGCAGTGGCAAACCAGTAGTGTCAGATATTGACAAGCTTTAATCCAATGTTTAGTCTCTCTGGGCGGACACAGCATGCCATCACATTCATTTTAAAGCCTTCCCTCTCCATCTCTCTCTCTCCTTCTGTCTCTGGTGATCGCAGCATGTCTTCTCTCTCGCCTCCTCTCTCCATATCTTCCGCTGTCGGCCACAGCTTGTCGTCTCTTTGATTT
Organism: Hoplostethus mediterraneus; assembly: GCA_034670385.1. Taxonomy (NCBI): domain Eukaryota; kingdom Metazoa; phylum Chordata; class Actinopteri; order Trachichthyiformes; family Trachichthyidae; genus Hoplostethus; species Hoplostethus mediterraneus. The sequence continues at coordinate 1,685,884 of JAXDDW010000102.1, forward strand.
CTGCATCTCTTCTTCATCTCTTGTCTCTTTTCCCAACAAAATGTTGCTCTTCTAATCTCAGTAGGAGTTCTCAGACATACAAATTCACCAAACATCTCGCTTTTCGCACTCTCTTGTCATTTCTCTATCTCCCAAACACTTTCTCTTCCTCCCTTAGCGCCTCTCTCAGTCCCTCATCGCTCTGCTTTCTTCTTGCTCCCTGCATCGCTCCTCTCACTGTCTCTCCCCCTGTTGTTTTGTTCATTCAGTGGGCTAATATACCTTTTATGCCATTTCATACACAATATTGTCCCTGTCAACACCAAATCTTCAATAGAACATTTGAAGGAAAGCACCCACAGTGGTTGGTAGATTGTCCCTTTGGTCAGCTTCCCCACTATGTGATGAGAACAGACACTAAAATCATCCATATGTCCCATATATAGATCATTGGCTCCAGTGCTCCAACACTTCAGCATGCACTATGTTGGGTGATGGTAGGCCACTAGCATAAGCCAAAGTAAGAAGATTAACCTTTTAGTAATACAAAGTTGTTACTGGTTTTTACTGGTTCATCTGATTTTTAGCTGTAAGCAGTCTCCTGTTGTCCACCAAAAAATAGTAGAAAATAGACCACAAAGAAATAGTCCCTGCTCCTTCAAAACAGTTATTTTTGTATCATATTTTGTGTCAAGTGTATGCCAGACCTAACTTTATGCCAGACTTAATATAATTTAAGATGACTTACCATTTAGCTTTAGAGCCGCTACAATTTTCTCACTTTTTAGATAAGTCTAGGCTCCTACTAACACTCAACATAGAGCATGCTGAAGTGTTACTACTACTAAAGTGTTAGTGTCTACTACCACCTAAGACTGCAGAGAGCGGGCTTGCTGGTGAGATATTACTGTCTAATGGCTTTAGCTGCTTAACTTCTATGACTTTCAGATAAACAAAAATGTCTCATGCTCAACTGATTAACAGCCCCTTGTTTCAGCCATATTTAAATGAGAGTGTAAATGATTTAAAAGTACAAGTATGTTTGTGTAAAGTCTTCTGAACGTGCAAACATTTGATGGGTATATGTGTATGTGTGACATTACTCAGCATAGTTTATTGACCATACACCAGAACGGCCCAGTGATCTGTAGGGGCACCTAGTCTTGTTTTAGTTTGTGTACTATTCTCTTCTTTGGTGAGTTTTGATTTAGTTTGCATCCAATTCCCCTGGTGTCTCTGTTCGTCTTGATTTTCTGTTTCCTTTTAAGTGAGTTTGTATTGCTTATATCTTTTTTGTGGTTTATGTGGTGTATGTGCAAATAGTTTGTACTTGCCGTCATAGATTCCCATGCACACCATGTATTTTTAGGTTGTCGGTCAACCGAATCTAAACATCTGTTGTGCATTTTTGTTTAGCCAGTCATGATTAGCTGTCAACTTTTAGATATTTGGTTGTCTCTACTGTCAACAGACAGATCTGCAATGCTACCAGACATAAAGATTGGTAGCAACGTGGCACTGTAGTACCATTTGCAAAATAATTTAATTTGGGCAAATAGGGTGACTCTACACCGTCTCAAGTAGGGGGAATGTTTAATGCTGTATTTCTACATCAAAATCATGCCTAGTGCAGCTTTAATATAAGTTTTCTTCTGAAAAGTGGATAGATTTATTTGTGTATTTCGCCCTCTCTTTGTGTCTCTCTCTGTCTCTCCCCCATTTGTCTCTCCCTCTTTATTTCTGTCTCTCTGGGTTTAAAATCAGGTGAAGTCACAAAGCTAGAATACCGAACAGGCTTTCCCATTATCTATTATCACTATTCTTGAGTGGTGATTTGGATGGTACATGTGAGATTGCTGCCATGGAGTGTTTCATAATATTGTCGTGGAAATGAGCCTTGTTTTGGTGCCCAGGATTGAGAAAGCCAATGCATCACCATGGCTCTAGTGTTGGTTTACTGAACATGGTTAGGAAGATATGTTGAGTATTCCAACTTTCGGTCTCCTGCTCTGTCTTCACATGAAACTATTCCCATTCCCACAAAAACATTATTAAATCAAACATTATTATTAAAGGTAAAATGGACAGAAGGAATACACCATGATACACCATGAAGTGTCCTTTCCTTAGTGCTGGTAAGAGCAGCATGGTTTACTAGTTACTAAAGTAGGAGTGTTTGTATGGGAATCTGTGTTGCTGTGGTAACGTATGTATGAGACAAAAAGACCTGTATTTCTCTTCATTAGGTTGTTTAGGCAGTGCTCCATCACAGCTGGAATTTAGTCTGGGTGTTGATATGGACACATTTAAAATATATATTAAACAATTGTACATAAAATGTACAAAAAACTGATCTGAAATCTTCAGTTTGTCTTTCACTTCAAATATGCAATATAAAGCATTGTATTAGTGGTTTCTGTGTGAAACCCGAGCTGCCAAACCAGCTTTAGCTCAGTCAAAACCAGAGCTGTGAGATCTTGATGACAGTAGCAGTGGGCTTCCTAAACTGTCTTTTATGAGTGCTTTTGTGTGCTTTCATGTGTTTTACATCAGAGAAGTGAGGGAAATCAGCTTCTTTTCTGTGTGCCTCTTTGAATGTGTCTCAATAAGCTTCATTATATAGTATTTGCACCAGCACGTTTCTTGTCACTTTCTACAGAGCCTGGCAGTAGCCGCTCTGCGGCGATGAAATGTAAAACAAAGTATTCACTTGTGCACACAACATGCTATTGTGTGTGTGCGATATATATAAAACAAGCATTCAAGTTGCATAAAAAGCGTGCATATAGACATAAAAATCCCCTTTCTGGAGCTTTGGCTCTCAATATACTATATATGGTTTCTTACTAAAAAATAACAACTTGCATTGGAAGTGGCAATGCCTTGATAATTCATCTGATGTATCTGAAGTAAAACTTCAGTCTCTATCCGTCCGTCTCTATCTTTATCAAAGCCTAATTCAACTAAATATATCTTTATTCAGCAAAATAATAATAAATAAATAAAATTAATCATTGCAATCAAGTAGAAATGTTTTTTTTTCTCTTGCAGCCACTCCCTGAATTTGTATGTGTGCTTTTCATGTTTGCTACATAGAGAGCTCAAAATCAGCTGCTTCAGCCTAAGGCCCAGCATTTCCAGCCCCAGCTTCAGCCCCAGGCCAAGCCCCAGCCTCTTGCCCAGCATCAGCAACCTTCGGCAGGCAGGAGATCCCACCGCACCCTGCCCAAGGACCAAACCCAGCTCCTCTCACTGCAGCACGACCACAGACACAGGGAGAGAGCGAGGGAGAGAGAGAGGCAGAGGGAGAGAGAGAAGTCTGTGGCCGCTGTCCAGAAGCTAACAGCTCCCAGTGTGACCGCAACTGCTGCTGCTGCTGCCGCTGCCGCTGCTGCTGCTGCTGCTGCCGCTGCCAGGCCTGGCTGCCCTGCAAACAGCCAGCGCACAGCGGTAAAACCTGCCTTCTACAGCCTCAAACAACTTCCTCATTCCACTCTGTACTCCTGTCAAACTTTCTTTTTTTATCTAACTTTAACTTTCTATTCTTTCTGTCTTCTCTCTAACTACTGTCCTTCCTTCTTGTCACTGCTCAACTGCCCTGCATATGATCAACACAAAGCAATGAGACTTTTTTTCCCTGATTGTCTTTCTGCCTTCGTTCCCCTCCTATTTCCCTTCTCCCTTGTCATCATTCATCCTTTCTCCTTTTCCTCTCAGTTGCTTCCTCTTCACTCCCTGCTTTCATTTGGTTTAGTGCATCCTTTTCTTCCCCCCTCCCTCCTTCTTTCCTTCCTTCCTTCCTTCCATCAGTCATTCCTTCCTACCTTATCTCCTCCCCATCCAGTCTAATCTTCTTGCTTTCTACTTTGTCCATCCTTTTTTCAACCCCTTTCCTCCCCTGCTTCCTTTCTCCCTTCCCTCAGTCCCTCCCTCCTTGTCAGCTATTGTGACAACACTATTCCTACCTTCCTACCCTTTGTGCCCTCCCTTCCTCTGTGCTCCCTAAATGCATGTGTTTATACATTCATGTGTGTTAGGACCTGCTTGCGCATCTTACATGTCTTTGTATGATTCTAGACACACACACACTCTGTCACTTTTATATGTTTTGAATGTTTTAGATGGACCTACAGGAGTCAAACCTAGCCATGCTGCTGTCGGCTGCTGGTCTGCCAAGCCAGATGCACTGTAGGCTGGGCTCTGGGAGCAGCTCTAGCCCCTGCACTCCAGCCATGCAGAGAGCTCACCAAAACCAGGTATACAAATTATATTACAAATTACAAATTATATACCCCCCCCAGTGAGAAAATCTCCAACCTGGATGACAGGTTACCAAAACTCTACAGTAAACCAAACCAATAAACAAGCTAGTTGTAAGCCCATTTGACTTTGTTTCCAAGTTCTGATTCGCTTGTAGTTTTGACAGTGTGGACCTAAACAAATTAAATACAAAAATGCAGCTAAGAAAAGTTTTCCACTATGGTGCAGACGAAAGAATACAAACTGTAGGTGTGATACATACATACATACAGGATAACCTTTCCTGTGATTATGGGGACTTGAGGGGTGTGGCTAAAGGTGAGATACATAGATAAACTATTATGTCGTCTGTATACACTGCTTGCCCAAACCCGGCATCTATTGCACGCCCGACCGTCGTGTTAGGGATCCCTCTCTGAGTTCCCTCCCTCCCAAGGTTTCTTCCATTTTTGTCCTGAAAGGGTTTGTGGGAGTTTTGTCTTGTCCTCTGTGATGGTCCAAGGCGAGGGGTGTCATGTACGAACCATGTACTGATTTGATTTATTTGCAATTTGTAGTTTGCAAGTGCTAGAGTAGAGCTAATGAACATGTATGAACTTATTTTCTTTCTTTGTTTCGCAGAATGCCAATCTGCGTTCTAGCCGAGATGCCCCTCACAGCAGCTCAATGTCAGATATGGCCACCTCCCCCTTTTCCCCCTTCTCCCCGTTCTCCCCCCCCCCTCAGCCCCCTCAGCCCCCTCACCCCAACAGCTGATGATGTCTTCTGGGACAGACCGCCAAAGGTTGGTAACAACTGTCCTTCTATTCTGCTGGATGGCTGGTAGACTAGTTGCATGGCTTGTTAGGTGGCTGGCTGGTTGAGTAGTTGTAGCAGTCTGCCACAGTGATAAGCTATCATTATTAGCCCTGTGTTGTTATTGCCATGCCAGGCTTAGAAGGTAGCATGCATGGGTGTGTAAAGTTCAGACACTAACATGCCCTGTCTTTGAATGTTACGATTAATCCTAAAGGGGATGTTGTTGTGCTCTTGTCATGCCACACTGAGGAAGTGGTGTGCACAGCACGAGGTTGGTATACAGTGTGTGTGTGTGTGTGTGTGTGACTTTGGCACATTGTGTACGCGTGGGTCCGTGCCCGTTTGCTTGTGTTTCCTCCAGGTTTGCAATGAAGCACCTCTAAATGAAAACACATTCTCTGTTGTGATGAACACACCTTGTTTACTCAAAAACATGTTTCATTTTCACTCTCTCCCGCTCTCTCTATCTCTCCCCCTCTCTCCATCTCACTCTCTAATACTGAGTAATACTGCTCCCCTGCTAGGTGTTTTACTAACAGAATATGCTGTAAGGTGTATTTTCTAACAGAACACCATATGGAGTTGATAGAACAGCTAATAACAACTACAGAGAGAGAGAGAGCGGGACAACGCTGTCTATCGACTATGTTATGTTGTTTTACTAACAGGAGGCCATATGGAGTCAATACAACAGTTAATAACTCAGACTCTCTCCTGTGTTCGGTATGTGGCAACTGGAGCTGGTTTAAAACACTATTATGATAATCTACGTGAATGGTTTTGAAGCTTTCTGCAGGGGACCCACATTGAATGAAATACATTTTCTCTATTCAGATATTGCAGGCTGTTGTACACTCTGCAAAGCAGGGACAGAACATTGTTTAGAAAGAGGAGACCATTATTTTAAACATTGTCAAAATAATCTGAGGACCTATTGGAATCCTCCTTTGTTTCACCTTTCTGAGCCAATCTTTAAAACAACGATCATCTGTAGCAGAGCTATAAATGTCTTGAATTCTCACTGTTTGAGTTCAAATGAGACATATTGCTTTTAGAGCAATATGATCAATCAAGTCCCTCCTAAGTAGACCTAAGTTTAGTGTGCTCGTCTCTGAAAGCTTAGATTTACTTCACCGTATGGTTTATGAGCTAGTGTTTGATTCCCACATAGTAACCTTCACCTACGTCACAATACAGAGTCAGGAAATTACAGACACCAAGTGTGCGTCTGTTTGTATGTTCACAAGGGCCAGATGCAGGAAGTGGGTAATGTGTCAGAGGGATGATGGGTATTTCCACAGCTCACTTCCTGTTCTGCCAGGCATGTTGTCTGCCTGACTGTGACCAGGTTACGTGACCGAGGAGATTAGAGGTCAAAAAGACACCCGCTGGTTGGTGGACCGAGTTTTCGAAACATAAAATATTGAAAAATATAGAGTGAATATCAGTCCTTTGCAACATGAGCATACTGTTTGATTCACTGTTAATTTCACAATGTTCTCATAGTTGGTTTGCCATAAATGGTTTGGAAGGGTTGGCACAATACTGAAAAATACAAGCGTCCTCTAAAATGTTTTTTAAAAAGTTTGTAGCCTTAGGAACATCCCATCAGTGTCTGACCCAAGATCATATCTTCACATACCATATGGTAGATATGCAGACTGGTTTGAAAAGGTTACAGATTTCAGGAGAAGTGTTGCTGAGATGCTGAGAACTATTAAGAAATAGCAAAGCCAAATGGGTCTCATTAGATTCTCAGTAATAAATATTTCCCTGTGGGTTATTAAATATTTTACTGCACTTTGCTCTGCACCCTTTGAGGTGCTATAGCGGTTGTTGTTCATAGTGGTTTCAGAACCGCACAAACCTTGCTATAATTTCCTGAAGCCCTGCAGGGCTAGACATGAGACCCTTGTAAAGGGGCCTTCCGTCTTTATGCATGTGTCCATTATTCATTTGTCCATACCTTTTGTTTTAATTTCACGCTGATATCTCCCCCTGTGTTGTGTAAATGGTATCTTCCAGGTCCCAGAACGTACTACCTCTAAGTTCTACTGTAGAGAGCTGATGATGGGACACAAGAGGACTGTTTCAAGGTAATACTATCACACTGTATACATGCTACACACACACAAACACAAACACACACAGACTCAAGTCCAAATGTGCAGATTCAGTTTATTTAATTTCTATCTGTCACCTTTACTGAAGGTTGCATTTTGCATATCAGTGTTTTTCATGTGAGACTTACCTGTCACTTTCTAAAATCATCTTGAAAAGTACTCAGATGTGATTGGCTTGAAACTGTCTTTTTGCATAGCATACAGTATAACCAAGAATTAAACCAATAGCTTGAATAAATGAATTTGCATGTCTATAGCAGGCACGGCTCAAGAAAACAGTATATTACATTATATTACAATCTAACCAAAAGAACATTGGGCATTGCTGAGCAGCAACAAGTTACAATGGATCTATCTTTCTTAAAATTGTCTGCAAGAAAAGCCCAAATAACACCATTTTAAATAGATATGAATGTGTATTCCTTATTTTTAATCTTTGGCAAATGTCCATCGCATAAGCAGGGTGATACCCTTTGAGGTGAATGTTAAACCATTTTAATGGACTTCAGCTTCGCCTCAGCATGGTCTATTCAAATCATCCAGAGTGAACGTCAACACGTATTACGACTTACATAACCGTACAACTATACACTCAACATAGCATACACCCTCAGAGGACAGTCGTTCCTGGTTAGATCAGATCAGATTAGATTAGGTGAAACTTTAATGATGAGGAAATTGGGTCATTGCAGCAGCAGAGAGAAGTATATAGAGCATATGCAACAAGTGGAAAGTGTTAATCACAATTTGCCCCCCTCTTTGCCACCCTCTGTCTGTGTCTTGCTCTCCATCTAGTGGTAGTCCAGTGTCTGTAGCAGAAAAAGGTGGACGGTCGGTGTCTCATGGAAGCTCTTCTACCAGCAGCAACCACTCAGGTCCGTACCACCCTCACATCACATCCTTCACATCAGCGCCTCGCTTAACTTCGTCACAGCCGTTATCTACTTGGCGTGCCTGAGTGACTATTGCACTCACTCCCGTTATCGTGAAGTGCTTCGAGAGGCCGGTCATGGCCCACTGTAAGATCGGTTTACCAGACACACTGGACCCTCTCCAATTCAGCCCAACAGCTCTTAAGAGAAACGCCTATGTGAGAATGCTTATTTTGACGACAGTTCAGCTTTCAACACCATTGTGCCCTCCAAGCTCATCAGTTCTGAGCATGGATTCCACCCTGTACAACTGGATCCTGGACTTTCTGACGTGCAGACCACTGAGTCTCTGCACAGGCGCTCCCCAGGGCTGTACACTGAGCCCACTGCTGTACTCCTTATACACACATGACTGCGTGGCCAGGAGCACCAAGACAATTGTTAAGTTTGCTGATGACACGACGATCAAAGGCCTGATCTCCGACCACAACGGGACATAATCTGACATGCACAGAACACACCACCACCAAAACGAGTGTTGGGGCTGTTTCAAGTGGCTTCTCACATGAGAGATGAGAGACTACAGTTGCTCTGTTTGGGTTCCCACATGACAAGAATTAGACGCTGCAAATTCTGGGTCTTGGAATTGAAGTTTAGGAACCCCTGATATACACTAATGATAGTAATCCTGGCATACTCTGTCTTCTTTTCTAAGATAAAGGATCAATGCTTTCATAGGCTATGTATGTTGTCTTCAGGCTATGACAGATATAACCACTGTTGTTGCCTGCCTGAGTTTGGCCAAGCCCACCACACATGTTCTTGCACGGCCCCCCCCCCCCCCACCCCACCCCACCCTATAAAGGAGAGCGAGCAGCAGAACACAGGGTAATGCGTTCAAAGCTTGCCTTCTCTCACCCCTGTGTCTAGAGAGGAAGAAAGAAACAACTCTCATGTATTTCAAAGCTCTGCTCTCTATGCTTTCTCGGTGTGCGGTGGTAAAGAAGCTGCTCTTGTAGTGTAGAGAAACCGGGAGAGCTAGAAAGGAGAGGGAGATAGAGGAGAATATGTTTAGTGTTTGAAAGTTGCCCTCTGTGTAGAGCTGGGAGGAAGCAGCTCTTGATGCCTCCCACTCAGTTTGACTGCTGGCCTCAGCTGTCTTTGTTTGGAGTCACAGATCAGAGACGCTCAAAGAGACTCATACAGCTTTACTGACACAAAACTCATATCTCCACTGTCTGTAACTGAGAAAATAATACTTTCCTGTTCATGCCAGTGTGCTAATATTGTTGGGTTATGAAAGGTGTTCTAACACAAGGGGGGAAAATGGTATTTCTGGGTTCTTAAAAAAAAAAAAAAAAGATTCTCTAAATTTAAGGTCTTAAAAAGTATTAAAATGTATATTTATAAATACAGTTATTAGAGGTATTTTTTTCACCATAGAAGTTCTTTGCACTGCATGTCCACTAGATTATTACAGAACAGGGTTAGTAGTAGAATATGAAAAAGAAGATTTATTTTTCATTGTATCTGCTTTACTAAACACATTTAGACTTCATGTCCAAAGTAATTTCCTGTTATCCTTATTCTTAAACTGCCCATTTATGGTTTCATTTAAAAGGTATGATAAGACTTAAATTTGTCTTTCTGAAACCTGCAGATACGCTTTGAAAGCCAACAATGACAGAAGTACAGATTAAAGTCTAATCTATCAAGAGGCCAAATTAAGTTTTGGCATTGCCTATTCTTCCATTACATTACATGCTACATTTATGCTCACTAATGTGCATGTCCCTGTGTGTGTCTGTGTGTGTGTGGTGTAGGTTACTTTAAGCTGGAGAGTCCTCTACTACAGCACCGTCTACAGCAGCAGAGGAAGACACAAGACAGCTCAGGACCTACACAAGTAAATGTATTATTTTTCTTCTATATTTTTTATTTGTATCCATCTTTCTTGGATTCTCTTACTCCCTTTACCCCTGCCATTTACATGTATACTTTCTCACACGCAGGGTGTAAAGTCTGCTCTGGGTCGACTTAACAAGGCCACTGAATACTCTTCCTCCAGTGACGAGGTCGGCAGCAGTGACGATGAAGAGGTGGTGAACAGGTGAGGTCATCATTATCTTTTTAGGTCATCATGGACTACCGTGACATGTTTCAAATTGAGGAGACAATATGTATTGTCAACTGAAGTTCATTAATGATTTGATTTTATCAAGAATGACCCAATGATTCCTATTTCCACTTTCACCTGGCCTTTACTCTCAATCCAGAGAATTGTGAATATCACAATCTGAGGAACTTTGCAGCCCAATATGCGCAAATCTATTGAGCAATTCTACATTGTTACCAAACTGCGCATTTATGAAACATGACCTGTTGCAAGCTGAAGATGTAACATGCAATTGCAAAACCAATACTATGAATCAGTATGACTTCTGATGAAAGAGTCTTTACTCAATGCCCTGTTGTGTTGCTACATGTACAAATAAGACTTTATGTAGAAATGTTTCTGCTGACTCCTAAGGGCAAGTTGAAGATTTTGACAGATTTAAAATACTGCACATACATACAGGGTGAAACTCCCATGGCATAGTTTGGGATTCCCCTGGAGCATCATGGTCTACAAAATTAGACTGGGACAACAATTTTAGTGGCATATTGGGTCAAAACCCATGCCATATTGCATCATATCCATCAGGTCATAGGTGGATGACTGGAAGATGTATTGTAGGCCCGACAAATATCAGTCTTACCCTAAGAGAGACTAGAAGGATTACTAGCCAGTTAACACTACCCCGCAGTGTCCACATAGAATAACCATAGAATACATAGAATGTATTGATGGTATTTGCTGTCTGCCAACACCAGCTTATTGAACACTGTGTCAGGAGGCTGAACTATTGGGGCTTCAGCATTACAGTGGAACAGCTGTATTATATGTATATTTGAATGTGACATTGGTTTACAGAAGTACCCCACATGAAATATCAACAGACATGGCATGAAGCTGTTTGAACTGTGTTATTAATGCATACTATTAAGAATCCCTATCTGCTTATGCTAGTTGCAATGATTTCAGGGTGCTGTTTTGGTCTTAGTAAAGAAGGACCATCTTGTTATCATTGCTGTAGCGCGTGAGGATGTGTAGATGTTGCTTACAAATAGCTACAGCAGTATTTGTAGTCAGGCTCTGGCCTACCTTCTTGAATTCTCTCTGTGTTTCTAGGTCTGGCTTGTCCAATGGAAAAGGAAGGTACTTCAAAGGGATACCTGATGGCATCATACTGCAACCACACCACAATATCAACCAGGTAACCTGCAAATTTACTTGACCTTCACACCAATACACACACTCCTCTGTTTCTTGTATTTCTCCTCTCCACTCTCGGGCACTCCTGCATTTGTGTTTTTATCCACTAGAGGGTGCTAGGTCCACACTATTACATGGAGACTACTTAGATAGATTAGATTAGATTCATATGTATTGTCATTGCACAGAGGACACGTACTGAGACCTGTGTGTGTGTGTGTGTGCGTGTCTGCGTGTGTGTGCGTGCGTGTGTGTGTGTGTGTGTGTGTGTGTGCGTGCCATATAGCTTTCTAGGCCAGGTTCAGACGATACTTACCTGCTACCAGACCTCCTGCAGAAGACCTCCAGCCCTACCCATAATGCACTGGGCCAGCAGAACCGAACACGTGAACTCAACTACTCGCAGTCACCCACAGCCCCTCGAGCCCCCCCAAACCAGGAACAACATGTGAGTTTAGGAGGGATGTACAGACTGTACAGACTGGCAGGTAGACAGACAGACTTTCACACACAGCCTGCAACAGCTTGTGTTATGAAATACTGTACTTCACTTAAAGTAAAAGTGAAAGAAATCTAGATAATTTCACTTCCCTGCAGTTTCCAGTGCAGCTCAATATGTTTCATTGAAAACAAATTAAATGATCTCACCCCATTGTCTGATTATTTTTCACTTCATTATTGTCCACTCAAATACAATTTTAGTAGTTTAGTAGATAAATGATTTGCTAAGATGAATATTATTTGCAGCATGAACAGTTGCAGTAGTTTCATTTTTCCACCAGAGGGATGTGATGACACAGTTTTAGGTGGTATAAAGCTGGTATCTGCTACAATAAGTGAGATAAAGTGTTTTAATAATCATGTAGTATTCACTGATTCTTATACAGCAAGCAAGACATTTTATTTTCAGGGACATCTATCTTATCTTAACTAATACTCATTTAGCCACATATTCCATCCCTCCTTATAATAATTTAGAGCCAAGCATAGTAGTTGTGTCATAACTCCTACATAGTGTCATAACTCAATCCTAAGAACCTGACAAAGATAAGATTTTGGTGATGTTAATGGGTTGCAGACTTACAAGACGTTGGCCAGTAAGAATCTTTGACTACATGTGATCTTTTGGTATCCTGAAATGACCATGAAGAAAAAAGTGTTCCTGTTCTGTTCCTTTTACAAATATGGCTACAAATCCGCCTTAAACCTTATTTCACACCCAGATGATGAATATATGGAGCCAAAACATCAAACTATGTGTGACTTAACATACTAACCTTAAAACTACCTTTTTACTTCTGCAGGTTCAACAGCAAACCATGGAGAAATGTTGATGTTGTTTTTTATTGTCTATTCATTAGGCTGTCAGCAGCCCTACTGGTAAAAACACCTCTTCATCCTCCTGTTCCTCCTTCACCCCCTTCATCGATCCAAGACTGCTGCAGATATCACCACTACAGAGCCCTAGTGAGTTCATGCACACATACATGTACACTCAAATATGAACATATGGTTTGAAAGCATAGTTAAACAGATACTTTCAGACAGGCCTATCGATTGGAAATTTAAACAACTTTCGGTCTTCACACGTTCATCTGTTTTATTTAACAGCACGCGATCAAACAATAAGAATACAGACACATTTATAAGGTATTTTAATACATTTCTCTGTTCTTTGCAGCCATGTGTACTGTTTTCTGAATGAGAACCCTGTACAACACCATCGTCCTAAAGCTACTGCTTAGTCCATAACCTGTTGAGCCTGCGACTTACAAGTTCACAAACATTTTAGAACTCCACTGTGCTCCATAGAGACCATATCAAAATATCGAAAACACCTTGATGCTAAAGCTGTTCCTGGCCGCCTCATTGCTGTTAGCAGCTACATATATATTTTTTCTTCTCTTTTCCCACCCCTGTGTAGCGGGCAGTAAGGCTGAGCCAATCAGGAGAGAGAACCACAGGAAGGGATCTGTGGTGAATGTGAACCCAACCAACATCCGACCGCAGAGCGACACTCCAGAGATCCGCAAGTACAAGAAGAAATTCAACACTGAGGTCCTCTGCGCTGGCCTGTGGGGTATGTAGTGTTTATAGTGTTTGTAGTTTTTAAAACGACCACCTGGATTTATTGTCCATTGTTTATTTATCCACCGGTAGCTAACCATTATCGCGGCTTGGTTTCTACAGAACATATGCTGCATATCATACCTGTTAGATATATAGACAAATCTATCTCTGTTTCTGTCTGTAGGTGTGAATCTGTTGGTGGGGACAGAGAATGGTCTGTGGCTGCTGGATCGAAGTGGGCAAGGGAAAGTCTACTCCCTCATCAGCAGACGAAGGTTTCAGCAGATGGATGTACTGGAAGGACTCAATGTCTTGATCACCATATCAGGTCGGTGTGGGCTCATGTGTAAATTGACTACACATACCCAGAAGTAAACATCCAGCGACGCAGATACATGTATATACACACGAAAACATGCACACACAGTGGGGGCTTTAACCTAGCACTAGAAAGACTTGGGTCATTTGGCCTCCATCAGTTTGGTCCGTTATCAAAGGATAATTCTGCGTTGGATTTCTCATCAGGTATGATGTAAATTAAACACAGTTGCCATATGAAGCAAATTGACGACTGTTCTGAATTTTAGAAATGATATATCCCAGCTTTCAAAATGTCCCTCCGCTTTCTGTGCACACCAGTGTTAATAATTGCAAAGGAAATAGTAGTTATACTTGTATTTACCCTTTTCAATTGGCCTTCTCCTCCACCCCCAAAATCCATTGGCCTAGTAGATCTAGAGAAACAGACGTGTCACTTCGGAAGTCAACATCAACTCCTGTCGAGGTGCCCTTAAGCTTGGCACATAAGCTCTGTATGACTGTATGTAACCGCATTAATGTGAAGCAGGACATTTCCAGGGCCTTTCCTAGATATATAAAGATGAAAAGAGATATGTCTTTATTTCTATTCAACTAGAACAAACACTTTTCTCCTGCTAATTTTTCAGTTCCTAACTGCAAACTGCAAACCGCCTTTACCCAGTTTCTCCGCAGAAATCATTGAAGTTTCATGTAATCTCTGTCTTTCTCCCTTCCTCCCCTCCTCTCTGTGCCTATGTCTGTAGGTAAAAAGAACAAGCTTCGTCTGTACTACCTGTCCTGGTTAAGGAATAAAATCCTCCATAATGACCCAGAGGTGGAGAAGAGACAGGGCTGGACTTCAGTAGGTGACCTGGAGGGCTGTATGCACTATAAAGTTGGTAAGTACACATTGCTAAGGTCACTACAAAGGACACTAAATACTTTAGACAATATAAAGTGACAATTGTTAATTGTTGCTAGAAAAGACAGCTATGTTTTCAGTAGGAGTACTAGAGAACTGTATGCATGAGATGTCAAGTATACACTTCTGAGGGTACTACAAAGGGTAATATAAAAGTAACTCGCCTATCATCATATCACAAAAAGCCCACAACTCCTCCTCAGACATGGACGTCATAGAACATGAGACAATACATTGGAAAAACATGAAGTAATTTGTGTCTGTGTCCGTCTGTTTTTTTCCAGTGCGCTATGAGAAGATAAAGTTCTTGGTGATCGCTTTGAAAAATGCAGTGGAGGTGTACGCCTGGGCCCCAAAGCCCTACCATAAATTTATGGCCTTTAAGGTTAGTGACATTTATTATTTAATAAGTAAGTATTTAATACATTATCGACTTATTTGTTCTCTAATAGAGATGGTTACCAAATAACCCTGCTAGGCTAGTAGCCAACGTCCTTTAGCTCCATCCTTGACTCTGGTCTCTGACGTGGTGAAAACGCCACCATCTGTCACCCAATCATTGAGTATCTAGGACAAACCATTGATAGACATGGACAAAAAATCTATTAGGGTCACCTTCACACACACACATCAGTACTTACACACACACACACCAATAGACACCGTACATCGAGGCTTAGAGAGTCACACACACAGACTCTCATCAGACCTCTGTCCCATTTCTTCGCATCCTTCGTGGCCTGAGCTAGTTTCTCCCCTGGCCTACGTAGTTTAACCCTCTCTCCACTCTTCAGAAAGGAAATGTACTGATTATCCTGTTTGGAAGTGATAACATTGACTATAGTATGGAAAATCAAACTTTAGATGTTGAATCTATCTATCTTATTTTTGGTGGTGGTGGTGCCCCCTATTGGTTGGTTTCCTCATACCGGTCCACAACATAATGTAGAAGCCAAGTTTCAACATAATTGGACAAACTGTCACAGAATTATTGCCATTTTTTAAGCACATACTTGCCTTTGTAAAATTTCAAAATGGGGAAAACCCTTCATGCAGACTTTGATGGTCCGATGGGAAAATCAGTAGAGGAACACCGGCTATATATGTGTTACAATCGCAGAGCCCATTTTGTGACAGTTATAACATTAGAAACTGCTCAGATTCAGTCTGTAATTACAGTGATCCCGTCAGGCCAGTTAAGGTTTAGTTGTAGATCAATTTGTGTCCTACTGATGGCTCTTGTTTTTGTTTTGGTATTTGGTGAACAGTCCCATAAAAAACTTGAATCGACTCAATGACAGCAATACATCTCCACATGGGAATACAATTAATTCATAACGCTCTATGAAAGTGTTTCTGCTGTAGATTTTCACTTCTGACTTAATTTTTTTGTTTATATGCTCTGTCTGTTTGTGTGTGTCTACCCAGTCATTCAGCTCTCTGCCCCAGAAGCCCTTGTCTGTTGACCTGACAGTGGAGGAAGGCCAAAGGTTAAAGGTCATCTACGGTTCTGTGTCTGGGTTCCACGCCATCGACGTTGACTCTGGAACACCTTACGACCTCTATCTGCCCACACATGTAAGAACCTACCTTTTACCTTTTACACTTCCACATACATTTCTTGAATTTCCACTTCATTTTGATTGCCAAGAAAAGCAAAATTCCCCAAATAAATGTATTTTGAAAGTGAAGGGGGTGAATATTTTTCACAGCCACTGTTTATGAAAAGACCACACAGACAGCCTCTCATCTCTACATCCTCCAGACCCCACTCCCGCCCACAGTCAGATTTTTTCACCCTGTTGGTATTTGTGGAGAACAATTATCATGCCATATCATGACGTGTTATTTCAGGTGTCGTCTGTGTCAGATCCTCCTTTCAGATCTTCATACACAAAGGTCATACCTGATATAGATATAATTATTTTTATCTGGAGCTCTCTATTATACCTGACTGTCATTTTGCCTTTCTATCCATCATCTCTTATGTATCTATTCAACAATGCATCTCTATCTATGTCACTTCCCTCTATCTCTCAGGATGCTCTTGTCCTCCTCCTCCTCCTCCTCCCACTCAGACTCTACAGATGCCAGTCACTGCTCTCCTTTCTTTTTTCCTCATTTCCTCTTTCCACCCTCCTCTCTCTCTCTCTGCTCTCCTCTCCTCCCACTCAGTCAGTCTATAGCTGTCAACCGCTCTTCTCTCCTCTCTCTCTCCTTTTCATCTCCCTCTCTCCTCCCACTGTCATCCATCGCAGCTTTTGCATTGCTCTCATTTCTTTCTTTCTTTTCTAAAGTTATTGAACTATCTTCACTCTTCTTGACTCACTTCTGTATTTCTCTCTCTCCTCTCTTTCTCTCTCTCTCTCTCCTCTCTCTCTCTTCAGTACGTGGGCAGGTAGAGCTAACAGCAGCATGTGGTGACTCATGTCCATTCCTATTCAGACGCGTCTATTTTATCCCTCATATGGTTTTATATATGAGGGATACTTACATTTTAAATGGTAGACATTAATCTAAAGACATTTGGGTCATTCTCATATTAGTAGATTCTCAGTCATTTTACTATGATTTTAAGTGATTTATTTATTCATTTATTTGTTTGACATAGCAATAACTTAACACACAAAACTAAATAAAAACACAATCAAGTTTGTGTGTTTTTATTTTTTATTCACTTTTATTTTTTCCCTTTACTGAGGACTCTTAGACTACCTGAAGTACCTTTGTCTGAGAACCTATGATCTATGGCAATAGCTATCTGGAGCCGTAGGTTACATTACATTAGAGTCATTTAGCAGACACTTTTATCCAAAGCGACTTACAAGGGTGATAGTTAACACTGTGGGGATCGAACCCACAACCCTGAGAGTCTCATGCTCTACCGACTGAGCTGTCCTGGGCCGGACAAGGTTAGCAACCAGCAGCGCCAAAACCCGACTTGTGATGAGAGTACGGCATGTTGTTACAGTACTGACGTTGTTTACATTTTGATCCATTGATTTGAAGACATTTTTCTAGCTCTAATGTCTTGACAGAGCAATTCCTTGAGAATGACGCCGGATGTATGTATGTACAGTATTTGTCTAAAGTCCTTTTACAGTCTAAAAGGTTTGTTCATGTTGGTAATATTTGTAAGATGTAGACTTACACTTTGCATTATGATGGCTTATTAAAGTTGCAAGTTTTTTTCCAACTCCAAGTTAAACTCTTCAAGAATGTTTTTGAATGAATTCTGGATTGAAGCTTTAATTTTGAACAAATCGCCCACTGCGGGTGCAATTAGAGAAAGGGCAGGTCATTCCTGTTCTCCTCTGCTGTATGTGGGCAGTTACAGCTCGCGGCAGCCTCTGGTGAGTCATATTCACATTCAGATTGTGACAGATCCTGTTTAATATGTTTTTAGGGAGTTTTTTAGAACCATAAGCGTTGGTGGCAAAAACTTGGAAAATGTGGAACACAGGAGTTTTCTTGTGCATGTTCTGGACATTTTCATCTTGTTCCTCATTATTGGTTCTTCTCATCTCTCTTTCTCACTCCTTTCTTACTCTGCCTCTCTCAGGTCTGTAAGAGGGCTCTCTCTCATTCATACTCTCTCTCTCTCTCCCTCTCTCTCTCTCTCTCTCTCTCTCTATCTATCTATCTATCTATCTCTCTCACACACACACACACTATGCCCCAGCTACCGTTAATGTGTGCTAGTTTCCACAAGCGAGGGGGAGTTGGAGATACGAACAGAGAAATAAAGCTCTAAAAATACATCCCTCCTGTCCTCCTTCTCTCGTTAGCGATGTTAGCTGTGTGTGTGTGTGTGTGTGTGTGTGTGTGTGTGTGTGTGTCCTGACCTGTTCTTGCTCCTGGAGAGTTTTTTTTTCTCGTAGCTCCTCTGGTATATTAAGCGAGTCCGCACACACAGCTGCCTACTACACCGGTGCCTTACAATGCTGCTGCTGCGCTAACATTCAACGCTCTCGCTTTCTCTCTCGCGCTCTCTGTCTCTCTCGTTCTTTCTTTCTCACACACACACGCAAACATTCAACACTCTTCCTCACACACACACACACACACACACACACACACACTGTTAAGAGTGCTTTTAGACACACTCACACACACCCGCACTCCACTATCTCTGAGTACTCTCAGGCGCACTCTCATGCTCTCAGGCTTTCTTCTTTGCTTCACACCCACACTCTGAAACACACACAGTTTGCCATTGACACACACACACTCTCTCTCACACCCCGTTTATTACATAAACATCTTCAGCAGCTAAACTCATTCACTCACTCACTCGCACACACACACATTTCTTTTCATACATGACAAATACCCGCTTGCATGCACCTTTTCTCCCAAACACTCAAAAGCACAAACAAAAGCACATTGACCTACGCACCGACACACACGCACGTTCATGCACATGATGCACCACCCACCCACTTAGAAAACCACTTAACCACACCCACAAACACACACATCTCTCGTTGCCTGTGGACTATGATACAATGC
Source organism: Hoplostethus mediterraneus (assembly GCA_034670385.1). NCBI lineage: Eukaryota > Metazoa > Chordata > Actinopteri > Trachichthyiformes > Trachichthyidae > Hoplostethus > Hoplostethus mediterraneus. Next base: position 1,705,036 of record JAXDDW010000102.1, read on the forward strand.
TGATTCCAAGGCAGCGGATTAAAATTGCGTTGCGTCTGTGGATGCCTGTTCTGATGCTCAGGATTGTGGTGGCACACACCCCGGTAAAGTATGAGACACTCAACATACTCTCTCTCTCTCTCTCTCTCTCTCTCTCTCTCTCTCACAAACACACACGGACAGACACCAACCATATTCACCTGCTTAACACAGCACAGAAACTTAATGCTTGTTGCTGATGATGATGATGATGATTCCTATTTCCTATTAGATAACTGTTGCTGAACTGATTTCCTGTTGGATAGTTGTTGCTGAACTGGATTCCTATTAGATTGATGTTGCTGAACTGATTTCCTAGACTTTCCTAGACTTGTTGAATTGTTGCTTTGTCAAGAGATTTTTCCTAATGATTAGCAGTAGGTGAGGGTTTATGCTTTTTTCCATTGATGATCTGTCCCTATACTGTGCTGTTGAAATGTTAGTTTATGTGTGTGCCCCTGTTTCTCTATAATATAGATAATATAAGATAACATATTATGTTATCTTGGATCCAGTGCATGTTTTGATTCCAAGGGTTGGTAAGCTAAAAATGTGTCTGCCAAGAAAACATTTTACCAGCCAAATGAATGAATATACATTACATACAATATACATTTTCATTGCTATTTCATAGAATCAGGTACTGTGTGTTAATTTAAAACCTGTTCACTTATACAATGGATCAAGTTTGCAAAGAACATCATCTATCTATGTCCTTTTGTTCTGTTCCTTTCCCAGCACTTTCAGGGTCACAGGAATACTTTACTAATTGGAACATTGTATTGAATGTACACTCATTTAATCAATTCAATTTGTGTGTGTGTGTGTGTGTGTTGGTTTCACAGATCCAGGGTTCCATCAATCCTCATGCCATCATAATTTTGCCAAACAGCGCCGGAACGGAGGTTCTGGTATGTTATGAAGACGAGGGCGTCTACATTGACACCTACGGACGCATCACCAAGGATACAGTGCTGCAGTGGGGGGAGATGCCTGCATCTGTTGGTAAGTTTCACACACACACACCCACACACACACACACACAACGACATACATACACACGTACTGCAGTGGGGAGGGAAACACACACATGGGAAAAAACACACAGCAACATGCTTCTTCCTATTGCCATATAAGGTATATACAAACATATTTTTAAAGAGGAAGTGTTATTACTTAAAGGAGCACTGTGTATTGGCTATTTACCAATGATACGGATATTAGGAGTCTCATTCCAAAATGAGATATCTACCATTTGAAAGATTTGACCTCAAACTCCCCGTTGAATATGATTGAAGTTACTTTGATTAATATTTAGTAACATTGTTATTTTATCTAAATGGATAATGTACAGCATTTTTAGAATAAAACCCTTCCTGTGGATGTTATCGTCCCAGTATCCTACCTTCTCAACTATCTTTACACCACTGACTCACTGATTCTGGATCAGTGGTTGTCCTGAGCACAGGGAACTTACACTGAACCCAACCCTGTAAAGACAGATTTGGGACAGGGTGGGCTAAAAATAAGATGGTAGTGATTTTGTGCGTGCGTGTGTGTGTGTGTTTTGGGTCATTATTCTAGGATAGGTATTCTAGTCTATGGGGAATACATTCTCACACATACACACACACACACACATATACATACAGTATATAGATGTATTTATTTCTGTACCTCCATCTCTCTGTGTTCCCTGCTCTCTCTTCTCTCTCTCTCTCTCTCTCTCTCTCTCTCTCTCTCTCTCTCTCTCTCTTTGTCTTCTCTCTCTCTCACACACACACAGCTCTAAGAAGTAGTAAAGTAAGAGTCTATTGATTTTCATAGCTAGGGTTTCTCAGGATGCATTTACTGAAGCTAAAAGGTCTAACAGCCTCTCCTCCCCCCTTTCTGTCCTCTTCCTTCTATACTCCTTATCTCTCTCTCTTTCTCTCCAGCCTACCTTCAGTCCAACCAGGTGATGGGTTGGGGGGATAAGGCCATAGAACTGAGGTCGGCCAACACAGGGAACCTGGAAGGTGTTTTCATGCACAAAAAGGCCCAGAAACTCAAGTTCCTGTGTGAAAGGAACGACAAGGTAGGATTTACCTCCAAATTAGTCGTTGTAAGTTCCCATGGGTCCTTCAAAAGTCATCATGAAACAGTCTTACGTGATCTAAATGTAAGGCCTTAAAAAGGGTTAAAATGTCTTAAATACAGTAAGTAGTCTCAGTTACTTTTTCACCATGTTATGCAGGTTTGTTTTTCATTCATATTTTGATAATATTAGATAGTGGTGAGGCAAATTGTAGTTTCAATAGAACAATAGTGACAATAGTGTCTGTTTTATTTTGTATTACAAAATAAAGACTATGTTGTATTACATTACCTGCACTTCCAGTTGATCGCACAAGTTTGACCCACATGCACGTCCACTCTTAGATTTATACAGGACAAGGTTAAAAATAGGACAGACATATATTTTGGGACAAGGTCAAGCAAACGTCAGTTGGTGGCAATTGTATGAAAAGTTGTGAATATATGAGGAACTTTACTGAAAATCAGATATCTCTCTCTGCAGGTCTTCTTTGCTTCAGTGCAGTCGGGGGGCAGCAGTCAGATTTACTTCATGACTCTTGGACAGAACTCACTGTTCAGCTGGTGATGCCTGGGTCTGTCACTCTGAGATCAACTGATGGTGTCTGGATTCAACTGATGACACAATGGTCCTCCTACAAGCATCAACTGAACACGTCTAAATCCATTACTCCATCTACAGTTTTGTCTAGTTCCATAAATCCCAGTTCATCTAAATATGCCTGGATGCACAATTCTGTCGATCAAATGGAGATCAATCTCGCTTCAGCACACATGCCTGAATCCACGGCACCGTCCTTGTTTAGTGATGCCTGAACGCCTTCAACTGGATCAAGTTCCTCGTTCTGTTGTCACTCAGCGATTAAGTTCACACGCCTGGCTTTATAAATCTTAACATGCCAGATTCCACACCCTCATCCATCCACTGGCGGTGTTTAGAAGTACGACTTTGTTTTAAACTAGGATCTATAATGTGAAAAGCACACAGAGAGCCTGTTCAGATAATGCTGTCACATGTCTGAGCACAGTGGTTACCTGGAGCTGTATGTGGCGTCTCCCCAGTAGGATTCAGGCCGTTTCCTCAAACTATCACTGCACCAACACAATGGAAATCTAAGATGATTTTGTCAGTTGATTGTGCGATGATGTCTAATACCAGGTTATCAGTCAATATCTGGCTTCAAAACGGCAATCTAAATATACCCGGTCCGTTCCTCCTCTCTCATCTAGTAAAGCCGGCGGCAGCAACACTGTTCAGCTTGTGATCAAACCTGTTCTGTGTTCAACTCATCTTGCCTGGATCAGTTACTCCTGTTTATTTTAAAGACTCATCGGCTCTAGCTTGTTTTTTAGCTTGATTCTTCAGGTGATCATGTCTGATCACATCTCATCATTTTAGCAATGCCTGGACGCACAACCCTATAGCCACTGGTTTATTATTGGATGGAAGTCTCTCTTTTCAACTGGTGATACACCTCATTATTTGTGGATCACACGTCCCCTAGCACAGATCAGAGGAGTAATGTGTGGATCCCTTATTCTCTTCATGGTTCAACTGTTGTCTGTGGCTCGACTACAAACAAGCAGCATCTGTCAAAAAGGAGTCCTTTGAAAACTGGAATAACAGAAGTCATTCATTAGCCTCATTCCTTCCATAGACATCATCTATGGCACTGGTTTTCAAAGACTCGGTTGGGGACCACATGTGGGCCATAGGAGATTAAGGTCATTATTCTGAATTAATTGATATTTTGGGACATGTTAAATGGGCAATACCAACAACTATGTCCTTAAGCATTTTGTGTGCTACATTGGTTCCTTATAGCTCAGTATTGTATCCACAATGACTTCTTCCTAGTTATCAATCCCCGTACCCGTTGGCAATGTTGTCTAACTCCAGTACCTCAAAAATGTTGCATATTTATTAAGGCCTTTAGCTGTGTCAGCCGTTTCTTTATGACTTTAATCATAACTCCAACTCAAAAACAGATTGTTGAATTGAATATTTAGCTTGATTACCATTGAGTATTATTGGAAAGTATTATATTATGCATATCAAAGCTGTATTGCTATTGAAAGAAGTATTTTCCTGCAACTCAGGAATTCTGGAATGAGTTTCCATGTGATGTTTTTGATAGTAATCAGCTGTTTTTGGGAATATTTTCAGTACTCAGTGCACTATACGCTGAAAGTGGTCTAATATTTTTTTGTACTGGAGCTTGTGTTAGAAATGCAGCCAAAATCAGTGTTTTTTCTTTTCTTCTGCTTCAGAAAAACAATGAAACAAATATAACAGCCTTGTTCATAGATTCCTTCAAATCAGATCATACTTTTCCTCATAAATTCTCATTCTGCTTAGCCTGAAATGAGATGAGATGAGATGAAGGAAGAATTCTCTCTTACAGCAGAAAAGTTACATTGCGTATTTTGTAAAAAGTATTACTACAGCACCCTACTAGTCCTGTTAGGCCCCAATTTGAGCATTCAACATACTTTCAATGTTATTACTCTTTAATAAGGCGCTTAAGAGCCTTGTGCTTTACTGTGGGAACTGCAGTAAACACAGCATAGACAGTGTGCACAAATAAAGATAAGAAACAACTATAACCCTACAGTAATATGCTTTTCTGTAGTTCTACAACTGTTTTGTACAGTTTAGAGAGTGTATATAATATCATAACTTGCACTGTTTTATAGATATTTTATAATCGGCACGCCATCTTTATGTATGTGTACAGAATTATGGGCTTATTAATGTGAAATTCCACCTCAAAACAGTGTTTGTACATTTGTTTCCCATGATCTCAGAAAGATGTTTCTGATCATGAACAACCCAGAGACCAAAGAATCAAAACTGAATCAAACAGCAACGCCACCCATAGACAACTGCTCCATTAACAGTGAATCGAGACTTTGGAGAGCCCTGTTCATTTTCTCAAACCTAGTCTGAAATGTCCAAGATAATAGAATTGAACATGTGAACTCTGTTTTCTGGTCGACTTTCCCTTTAATATGTATATTCAGGCCCATTGCACAATGGCAACCTTGTACATGTTTTCTGTAATATAGCCTACTTTGAAAAGCTTTTTATGGTTCAAAGTTGGAAACATTTAAAGCCATTCAGTTGTCAGTATTAAAGAGATACTATCTAACTTTGGCTTTAGTAAAACTACCCAGAAAAGAAGAGAACCTGTTTTTGATGGGTTTCCTGATAGGGTCTAAAGAGATACAATAACCGTGTAATTATGGTGAAAGGTGGAGAATATTTGAAGCCATACATAATATAATTAATGTTAAAATGAAATAGAATTCCCATGTTAGCCCTGTGCTGTTATCTAAAGCAGGAAACCAAAGAACCAAGACTTTGGCTTCCTTGATTCTAGCTTTCTACTTCACAAATCTAGACTGAACTGGCCAAAATGCTAGAAATAACACATTGAATCATCTTTTTGGCTGAATTAGCCCTTTGAAAGTTTGTAAAAGTATGTAACTAATGTACAGTTTTGAGATGTTTCTCTATAAAAACATCTATATTGCTAACCTTACAGAGTTAAAGGTATGTTATGATATATGGTTGAATAGGAACCAGCCCAATACAGCAGACCCATGGGAGCCTGCGAAACCAGTTCTCCCTGGTCTGATGTGTCTGGCTAAATCTCAAAATTTAATGTTGCTGAAATAACCTATATATATACATTTTGTAGACATTGTTAGGTTTGGTAAAAGTGGAGAAATAATGGATTTTTACCTTCAAATGTGAAATTGTAATTTGTCAATTAATTTCTGATCCAATTTTCACTATATCAGTATTCATCAAAATGTGTTTGTTTTGTTGGATTTTGCTGAAACTATTACTTTTGTTTTGTGTTATTCTTTGAATTGTTTTTATTCTTGAATTATTTTGCTACCAAAAATGGCGCTAAATGTTTTACTATCAGTGATATCTTAACATTTATGTTTTTTATGGTCTTTATGGAAATATTGCAGCTGGTTCTGTGAGAATATTTTGAACTGGAAAATTGACTTTTTGAACATGACTGATGTTATTGCTATGTTGTTGCCAAAAAATCTTTTGTTCGTAGGTTTTTCAATGGGAAAGACAGTATTCCTCCCTGACCACCAGTTAGCTAGCTAACATGGCTGCAGTAAACAAATATAGCCTACAGGATTGCAAGCTAATATGGATAGGCTAACATAATTGCTAGCTAACATGGATAGGATCATATACAGGTTAGCTTGGCTAGCAGCACAAAGAGTGTCCATTTTATCTGCATGGACACTTAGCTGTGTAAAGCTTTTCAACCTTTTCTCATATACCTCAAATTATGTTTTGAGATGCTACAAACAAACACAAAAATGGCCAATGTTTCCCTTTGGGCTGTTGACAGCATATGTCTGCAAGTATATCCAAAATATATTTGGAACATATGTCTAAGTATATTCAGAAGTATATGTGAATGGTATATTTTCTGTATGGGACAGGAAGCATTATATTTAGAATCAGGCACTGTGGTAGCTTGTGGTCAGTTTTGGTCAGGTCTGGCCAGATTATGAAAGGTGGCTGGCACAGCAGTGGCCCAGCCAGGTTTGGCCGGGTTCTTGGGCAAGATCCTGGCCATTTGAGTCAAGGTAGTGCAGGAGACCAGACCAAAACTAGCCCTAAACTGTGCACAGCTTGCTCCTCCATAGTGGTTCTAGCATCTGGTCAGCTCTGGCTTCCAATAAAGTACTGTAGAAATGTACAGAAACTAGCCCAATACTGCCTACCAGTATTGGCCACTATCCAACGCACTCTGTTTGTCATAAATGTGTGGCAGCCAACATTAGGTGGCTAGTAAGCACAAACACGTAACACCTAATGAACAGTACTAACTTCTACAAACTAGTTCTCTCTGTAGTTGGCTTTCTGATGGAGCCATTTGATTGAAGCCCTACTACCACTCCAGCTGAGAACCCATTACATTGCTAAGTGAGTAAGAATCTCTTTCCAGTTTAGTGTACCCTACTTTTAAAGCAATAATGTATCTGTGCATCACCATCATGCATTTATATGTTCAAAGATGTTGTCAAAAGAGACAGTTAGATTGTGTTGAATTTGTGAATTGAATCTGGTGATGAATGATATGTGGTCTATGCAGTGAACTATTTCGATGGGCTATATGAACAGGATGGAAGTGCCCCAAAGAAAGAAATTGTAGTACCATTGACAATTCCTATAGAGCTTCAGCTTAGTACACAGGTTATGCGGTTTGTATTGTCTAGAAAATTACATTCTCTTCACTGTTCTATAGAAACCTCATGAGTCCAAAAGGTCCCAATGATGACCAGGTGTTTTTGACATTTAACAGCACATTATCAGTGTGCAGTGTGTTTGCTGCATCATGCTTCGAGCATAGAAACCAGTCCAACCCGTTCTGCAACAATCTGGGACCCAATGCGTGTAGTCCAGTGGATTATTAGTAACAAAACGACTACGTCTTCTGCCGCACTTCACCACACTGCTGCAGTTGCCTGTGGCTGTGTTGCTAATTAGAGAGAGAAGCTGTTTGAGAAATCAGTGCACTTCCACCTACACCTTCCACTGGTTAGGATGATGATAGATTCTGTTTCAGGCTCATGGTGACTCACATCTCTGTCTCATCTCCTCATATACATCTCTTGCTCTCTCTGTTATCTCACCTTTCTGCCGCTCTCTCTTCCCGTCTTGTTTTCTCTCGACTTGCCTCTCTCCATTTCTCTTTCTCTCTCTTCTCTTTCATCATCCTGTCTCTCCATCCACCCCCAGCCCTGTTCGGGGACATTTCACTCAAATCAAGAGAAAGAGTTTTATGTGTGTTAGTGTGAAGAGACTGGTTGGGGGCGGGAGTTGGTGAGGATAATTTAAGGGAATTGTTCTATATCACGTCGGCAGATGTTCTGAGAGTCAGAAATGTGATACATGAGGCAAAGCAAAAGGTCAGTTCTGCCAAGCTTTAGGACCACACGCCTAAAAGATGCACTGAAATATCAGTACATGTTGAGTTTAATTTGGGACAAAACATCCTTATTTTCACACATTTAAGATTTAAGAGTGGAACGGTATTTTGGCACAACTCTGCATGCTTCAGAACATTTAAGACCAGTTTTCATGACTTGAAACAACATTTTTATGAAAAGAAAACTCACTTTCTTAATTAATTTCATTAAAAATGAATCAATAAATTGACCCATCCCTGGTTTCTTAGCTGTTTGGTGAGGCAGGTCGAGGCATGATGCAGCAAAATGTCAAATATTAAGCTAGTCACATGTCTGTAAATGTAAGGTTTACTATCTTAATAACTATCTATTAGTTTTTAGTCTGTGTAAGAGCAAAAGTCTATGGATGATCGATGCAGTTCTGGAGAGTGGGAGGGTGTGATGTGCAGGAAGGAGGGATGTGGGAGACGCACTAGAAGTGTGCAAGGGAAGGAAAGATGTAGGAGGTAGTTGGTGGCTTGAGTGTGGGTGCATAGAAAGAACATGGATGTTGTTTTAAAGTCCTAATCCACAAATTATATAAAAGTATTAGAATTTGATATATTATAATAGACATTTTACAAAAAATCAAATTTATTCACAGAGGGTTCGAGTAGAATATTGAAAAAAAAATAAAAAAAATATATATATATATTTATTTTTTTTAAATGCGAACAGAAAGTGCAAGCTAGCCTCATACTGTCAGCCTGTGAATCAGAATCTCACCCTCTCAATTTTTGAGTGAGTGTTAACCATTCAAAATGCTAACAAAGCCAGCGGTGGGGCCGTAGTGTTTCAGCAGGGGGTGCCAAACTGCAGAATTTGGATTGGGGCTTTGATGATGATGGTGGCAGGTGAGGATGCGAGGAGGGGGATGGTGATGTCACTGTACCATGAGATGGTAGTGAAGTATGAATATCCAGCAGTCCAACCATATCGCTGGCCAGCACCAGTGGTGTTGCAGCAATAGGCATGCCATATAATAGTGCTAGATTGGTATCGGCTGCTGGTGAGCGAAGCTGCCCAAACGTTGAGCTGGAGCCAACAAGTCACAACTACTGTCAATAAACTGTCGGCTGCTCAACTACTAAAATGAATCTACTTGCCGTGTACAGTTTCTGAAGTTGCTTGCAATGTAGACACACGGGACAAGTTGAAAATGAAAGTTAGTAAAAGGCCAAATAGTAAAAAGATGAATATCTAAAGAAATATGTATTCCCTGTTACCATTTCATTTCTGCAATGTATTTTTTGTCATGAAGATAATTTTGTTTTGTTTGTTTTATTTTTGCACTGGACCCTATGATGCGTCATATACTGTACCCTTCCTGCTTTGACATGATGACTGAACAGACACACTAACTGGTGTTTTCATGTAGAGAGTCAAAAGACAACGAGAGAACAATAAATATGTTGAATAGAGCGGTGTACTGTGTCATTGCTGAAAACGCTGGCATTTCTGATTTTCTTTCCTTATCTCCTCGCTGTAGTGATGAGTTTGGTTCCACCCACAACTTCAGTTCAATCCATTGCCTCATCAGAAACCTTGAATCAAAATCGTTTGGCAGCTAAACACTTGGGTTGTGCTGTACAAGCTTCTTTCTAGGTCTGATAATCCCTTCAGAAGACCTGGGAAGTTACCACAAATGTTGCTGAAGAAGATAACTGCAGCAGGAGGCGAACCAGGAAGTAAAACAATGTCTTCCTAAGTCCCTCCCTCCCTCCTCTCTACCCCCACGTCCCCCCCAAAACAACACCAAACCCCGTCTCAGCTGACTCCGCAGTTCACCAGAGAAGCAAACACTCAAATATAGAACAGCGACCCCGAGCGCACACACTCACACACTTACATCCACACAGACACACACACACACACGCGTACTTATTCCAGTCATTTATTGATACCAAAAATAAGGACGCATCATGCCTCTCTCACAAACACCTACCTCCTTTTCCTCATCTAACATACACACCCGTAATCTCTCTCTCCCTCTCTCCCTCTCTCCCTCTCTCTCTCTCTCTCGTCACTGGTTTCATGTGTCCCCTGAAGACTTACTGGCACCAGTCGTAGGTTTCCTGGCCGCTGTCTCACTCTCTCCGGGGTGAAGTAAAGGCATCAAGTCTCCAGCCAGTGGGCATTCTCAAATATTCTCATGTCCTGGGACCCCAAAGAGAAACACGGTTAGATAACAGTGGTCAGAGTGAAACTATCTATTAAAATAGGTTGTCTATCACCGAGAGATGAGCAGAGCTGGAGGCCAAATTCCCCAAGAGGGTCCAAAGTGAAGCCACTATAAACTGATGACTGGAACCTGACTGGAGGAAGCCCGACCTTTCTGCTGCCCTCTTTCATTTCCAAATGCCTCCTCAGCTTCCCGACGCCCTCATTAGTCTCTTTCCTCCATGTTCTCCTCCTGTCCTCTCTCCTTCTCCTTCACCAGGTCAGGTCTCCCCTCTTCCTAGCCCTCCCAGCAGCCATATTGTGTCATATGTATTTGTTTTTATCTCCACTACTGACACTTTTAGAGTTACTACGTTCTACTCTATTCTACTCAACTCTCCATTTCCCCCTCCATTACCCCCCCCTCCCTCCCAGCTCAACCCCTCTCCTGCCCTCTTCTCGTCCCCCTTCGATTGCCCCCTAGCCCCATTCCACCATCACCCCCCCCCCCCCAACACACACACACTCCCCTGCTGCATGTGTGTGTGTGTGTGTTTGTGTGTGTCAGCTTGCCTGGAGCATCCGGTGGCCAAGCCGTGACTGGCAGTCACACGGTCACGCAGCATTTTTTGCATTTAGCATTTGGATCACTCACCCTTTCCTGTTGGATCAATACGTCTACTGTGTTTTTATCTTGCTGGGAAAAGACCAGACAGGTAAGGGGAAGACATTTTGGCTGAAGCTCTGTAGAGTTGGGGTAAACCTGCATAGTGAGCATGTACCCCCGGCTTGCTTCACCAGGAATAACAGCCAGGATTAGAAAAAGAACAGACTTTTTGTATAAATCCAGACCAAAGCGCAGCCAACAAGGTTCGTTGAGGGTGGGAGTTCAAGAGAGGAAGGTTGTGTGTCACGATTTATACATAGTTCTCTGCAGATAGAGATACTGCTTTATGGTTACTACTAAGGGACAAGTAAAGGCAATCCGTGAAGCAAATCCTGCAATCCAGTTGCTGCAGGGCCCCCAGGATATTGCAGGATAGCGTTAGAACGTAGTACCTGCAGGAAACAGCAAAGCACTAAAGGTGATATTGGACTGAACTAGGTGAAGGAGTTTGCAGTCAGAAATAAGAGGACAGCTGTGATGATCTGTCTGGAGTGTGTCTTTAGACGAAAGCTAAATTTATATGCTGTGTCATATGTCTGTGTGCCAGTACCAAAGCCTTGTTCTATCTTTCTGTATCTCTACATATTTATATATCTGTATGTGTGTGTATGGCCGTCCACTGGGCGAACCCTCGACGCTCCAATCCGCCGCAGCGGATGAAAAATCTGTTACATCCAAACAGGGTTTTTAAAAGTGTGGAGGAAGTGGGGAAAAAGTGTGTCAATTAGGCAACACAAGACATGCCAGCCAAAGCTGAGTGGGTGTCGAGGTGGGGGGGGGGGGGGAGGGGAGGGAGGAGGTTGTTCATCTGTGCAAGCCTGGCATGCCTTCATGACGCTGTGTTCAGCCAGTGGGCCGTGGTTGGTGGACAGAGGGATCATGTGATCCAGTCCAGGCTAAATCGGTCCCCCCGAGCAGACAATTTGAGGAGTTAGGAGAATTGGAGAATGGGAGGTGCTGGGGTTGGGGGGGGGGGGGGGGGTGGTTAGGGGGTGTGGGGTGTTATGAGCTTATTTTGAATTATGCAACTGTCAAAATGCAAAATAGAGGCTCAGGCGTCAATACAGAACATGGAGGAAGCCCTCTGTTCTACTTCTGTAGCGTGAAATACAAAACGTTCTCGATTCACCGACAATGGCTGAACCTGCTGCAAAAAGATTATTATTTTTCTTTTACATCTGCAACCATATTAGCCAATGTTTGTGCTCTGAGGAAATTTAAGTCCGACAAGTTTGCGGTTTACCAATTTTGTGGTACATTGTTTTCTCCGTTCGAGGTTTCTGAGCAATGAAGTCCTTCAACCGTTCAAACCTTCCACTGCCACTAGGGGCCGCCAAAGTGCTTGGTTGCCTAGTGCAGCTTAAAGCACTTGTAGCTACAATAGGACATCTTGTATGTAGTTGCTTCGGAGTGTGTTCGACTGAATGAATTACTTACATAAACACTATTAACACTATTTTTTTAATAATACGTTTTCAGCAATTTAAATTTGTAGGTTGGTCCATTTTTGCAACAGCCACGTATTTCATTATAGATACCATAATGCTGGAGTCCTTAGGCTTTGTATTCAGTGATGGTGTGATGGGTCTCTTGGCTATACAGGAAGGCAACGTCTTTTTAGCAGTTGCTGTGTGTACAGATTGCTTTTGTGTTTTCAGTCTTGTAGTTATAACCGTTCCCTTATAATGGACTGTCAGCTATAATGTTATCGTCTTTGATGGAGACATGGGTGCACCCCTATCAATCGCAGAGCTTTGCAGACTCACAGACTTGTGTAATGAGTGCTTACCAGTGGATTTCAACACAGTCCACACATACTGCACTGAATGTGCTTCTGCCATGCTAAATCTGTCCACAGAAGAGAGCCGCAGGGGGTGGAAGGGTTTATGGTGTTGAATGTAGGGGCTGAGATTACGCAGTGGGTGGGTTGTTTAAATTTAACAAAGTGGATTATGGGTATTAATGTTGTTTTCCTCCTATTTTTTTGCCCTTATTACAGTTACGGTGTCAAATCAATAACTGAAAAAAAGACACTGCCGAACCTTCGACCCTCAATGATAAATGTAAGAAACCTTGGGCCTCACAGGGAGGGATTCCCTTCCAGGACGGTCAGCCTGAGGCTGGGTGCTGAGAGGGGGCAAAGAACATTAAATATTGATAATGTGTCCGAATGGTTCACTATTATACAGGATAACTACTTTATAACTAATTTATTACTGTTTATTACCATAGAAAGACCAAATGAGTCTTTATTTAACAATAAATTAAGATAAGATAACTTTGGGTGAGTTGAGGCCAGTTAAATGGGGCCTAATTGGACATCAAAGATATCAAGATAAACTAAAAAAGTAAAAGAGTTTCTACCTTGTGACTTGAATCTACCATATCAATAACATGAATGAGTGAGTTATCTGATCGGATCAATATCCTGAAGCATACCGTGGTTCCTTGCTTAAGTGCTTAAGCGGTATCACTCCTAGGCGCTAGGCACAATCCCCCCCCCCCCACCCCAAAAAACCCACCGAGATTCAAATCAACATGGGAATGCACCAAACAAAGGCTGGCATCAGCTGGTGTCTTCTGGGGTGAATTGCATATGCAGGAAAAAGACCAAGGTTAGCTTTCTTTCTTTCTCCTGGGGCCTCGTGCTGGCCCAGTTTCCTCCGCTATCCCCCCGTGGTCCTAATGCTATCCGGTTACGCCAACAAAAGTAACACAAACAAGCAGCAACTCGGTTGCCATCGTTGTCGTCATCAAGGTCACGCTCACCAAGGCGGGACGCGTTTCAGAATTTGCACTAACAAGACGGACAGCCCCACTTTTACTATTACGACGGGGCAGTACTATCACGTGTTTGGACAGATGAAAATATGCTGTTTTCTAAGCCATTAGAAGGAACGAGTAAAGAACAACCAGCTGATTGAGAGACACCGGTTTTGTGTTGCAGTTATACTTATGCAGCGCTACTTATCAGCACTGGAGAAAGAAGAGGCTGTAGTGGCGAGGGAGGATAGATTGTTACCATGGCTGCTATTGTGGTACTGATGTAGGAGAGATGCAGGATAGAGGATACTGAAATGAACTGCAAAATGACATCTTCCTCTTCCCATCCATCCCATGCCTCCGTGCTTTCTGAATAGACTGCACCCCGGCCTTCTGAATACTTTAAGCCACATATAACCTAGCAGACCGAATGACCAACTCCTCTATCTCCTCTCCGAGCAGAACAGGCGGACTGCCACTCTGCCTTTGGATACGCAGCGACTATAAAAAGCCGAATGGCAGAGATGCCGACCGTCTTTCCCCTTTCATACGTAACGGCGTTCTCTCCCCGAGCAGAGCAGGTGGGATGAGCGTCGTCCCGGCGGGGATGCACCGCACACCGGGTGATAAAAATACCAGCCGTTATTCTTCATCGACACATAAATCCCAGAGCGGTGCGCCGTGGACCAAAATGGCCGACTGCATTAGCAGAACATCTGCGCAACGCATGATAGCTGCGTAACGTTGCATACTGCATGGGCTGTGTGGTTATGCAGGGATGGAGGGGGGTTCAGGTGGACACACAATGAATCTTTACAACATAATGTTTTTGTATATATCATAGTAAGTAGTGTCAAACTTGTGTGTTCTATCAGGATAGGGTGTTTTAAGCTAAAATAATCCCCAAGTAATGCTTTTCTAAAAATAGAATAGACTTTTTTACTTATATTGGTTTGCGTTAAGATGATTACTCAAGGTTCAAGGTTTTTATTATCATATGCACAACACTCACAGAAAAGCAAAAGTTGGCAATGAAATTCTTATGCCTCTCCGCCACCTCACGCTAATGCTAAGAACAAATATTAACAGACATAATTTAAAAAACCAAGAAATATAATAGAAAAAGTACAAAATATAATAGAAAAATTACAAAGTTATAAAGTACAAAGTTATGAAGTACAAAAGTTATATATTACTGGTTAATATGAAGCCAACTCTCAGTCTAGTTAGACTGCTGTATCAGTTTGCCAATATATTGGGACAACATCAGCCAGTCAGGGTCGTCCACCTCTGAAATGATGGATATAAAGCACTTTGATTGATTACTTATTTACTGTAGAATGTATCAATTGTGGGTGTCGATGGTAAGGCCTTAACCTGAATTGTCATGCTGTTTCAGAGGCTTTTCATGACTCAGGGAACCATTGCTGTGCAGCCTTTGTTTTTAGTCAGTAGTCCATCTATCTTCTTGTATCCATAGCATTGTACACTGGTGTTGCCACTGGACACAGGCTAGCAGGCTGCTGACATTTCCATGTGTGTGTGCAGACTGTATTGTCAGAATAGAGCTTATAGTTTGGTTAGATCCGGTTAGATAGGTGCCATGTGGTGAAAACAGACCTTGAATTGATAGAAAGATGGATTTTGATTAAGAAAAGGTTGGTTTTTTTATGTA
This sequence comes from Hoplostethus mediterraneus, assembly GCA_034670385.1. Lineage (NCBI taxonomy): Eukaryota > Metazoa > Chordata > Actinopteri > Trachichthyiformes > Trachichthyidae > Hoplostethus > Hoplostethus mediterraneus. Next base: position 1,720,389 of record JAXDDW010000102.1, read on the forward strand.
CTGCCTATCCATTCAGGTAGTGTGTTTGTGCCTGTACTCAGCACACATTTTGACGTTGAATAGATTTGACCGCATCAATTTTGAAAAACTGTGCAAATTTAGCACCTAAATGAAAGTTGAGACTACGTCCGTCGCTGCTACCTGCACCGTAAACATCCTCCTGATATCGTCTCAAAACAGTTTCCGAAGTTGTTTCAATATGAATATTTACCGTTCCGTAATATCATTTTGTGAACTGCATGTTGCCGTCTGTCAAATGCATGCTGGGTAATAGAAGCACTCTGTAATTGCCTTGTACTTGTATGAACGCAGCTCGCTGTCATTGATTTATACCTACTGGTTGTGCAACAGAGAGACAATTGTTATGAGGGATTTTGTAGCAGCTGTTGTTGTATTAACAATAACACACACACACACACACACACACACACACCTGAGGAGAAACTGATTGTTTACATGGATGTTGTACATGCTGTAGCTATTTTTTCTCGAGCTGTGATCTTTTCTCATCACGTTGTTCAGACAGTATACGAGAGAGAGAGGTGTCCATTTATACAACAAGAGCTCCTGTCACTCAACTCTAATCAGCTCTGCGTGTATCGACACTTGTCAACTCCAAACAAGTGAAAAATCAACACTTACTAACTGTGTGGCTTTGTTTCCTCCCTCCTCTGCATCTACAGCACCTCTCTCAGACAATATTGTTGGCTATAACTGAAACGTGGTAGAGCTGTGTTGATGGCACGTAAAAAGAGAGACAGTCGGAGAGAAAAGAGATTAAAACGATCAGAGACAAACAGTCAAAAAGAATTGGGAGGGAGCAGAGGGACAGACAATAGAGGGGGAAACAATAAGCAGAGATAAAGGAAATACCAAATCGAGAGAGATACATAGAGAGAAGAATTGAACTCCATGTATTGTAGTGACAAGAAAGAAAGAAAGAAAGAAAGTTAAAGTGTTTTATCCTCCACTGTGTTTGTATCTGTCTCTCAGGCGGCTAGGTCTTGTTAATCCAGACGGAGGGAGATTTATCTCAGGTCAGACAGTCTCTGTAGGTGGCAGAGTTTAATTTAGCCTGAAACCTGAACTGACCCTCCTCCTGTCGGCCCGCCGCCTTCTCTGGACCCAGGACAGAGACACTATATGGGATTCATGGGCGTCTAATGGGTATGGCAAGGTATAGCACTCACCATACCTTAAAGGTGCTGCCTGTAGCATCTGATTCATTTTACGATACCTTGGTATGATTATGATTGAGATAGGTGGTAGCCTCTAGCCTTTTGTGTGTGTATTCATGTGTGCATTAGTGCACGTGTTTGTGTGTGCATGTGGTCATTCTGTGGTCATATGAGGAGATGGGGCAACGGTGAAGAGGAGATGAAGTTTCTGCCACGTGTAACATGCTACTTCAGCCAAGTTACAGCCAAAGATGTGTTAAAGCAGTGATGGTTGTGTACGTCCCCCTTTTTACCGCATGTATGAGAGGAAAGAGAAATTGGTTGAAAAAAGCAAACCAAGGTAGGCAACTCTTGATTTTTTTATGGGTACAAGCCAAAAAAAAAAGGCTTTCTAAAGTTTTGCGCAAGGAAGCCCAGGCACACAAAAAGATCATATTAGATCCAGTGAGCACCTTTTTTTCCTACAATCAGACATAAATGGTTTGGTGAAGTGTAGAAAAACACTCTGGTATCCCCTCTCAACCTCTCATTCCTTGGAATTATCACATACCCACCTCTAACCTCTAGGCAGAGAGCTAAAGCATCGTTTGCAACACAAGCTAAATCAAGAGCATTTTTAAAGGAAAAATCCCTACATTTCCCAGAATGCCCCTCGACAAGCCCCAGACAACGTGTGTGAACTGTGTGTGAATTCTTATATATGAATTTTCATACAGCGGCAAACAGAACAAAGGAACGACTCGATGAGATCTATGTCTAGATCTGCTAATAAAAATGAGCTTCAGTTTTATTGACAGATAGATAACTATTTATTCAGGGAAGCAATTTATCGAGACCCTTTGACGCACAGATGAATATTTGATATATAGTTTGAGCATTTGGCTTTTGTCAGTGTGTATCTCCGTTGAACTACATGACCCGTCTTCAACTGCAGTCTGCCACAGCCACAACTTGTCTTGCGTGATAGTTTTGTGTCGCAACTGTACAGAAGGGGAATGTCACGTTGGCGCAGCATGCCAAGGCACAAAACATGCACCTGCAATGTTTGTGAGTTCAAGTTTGGATCATAGCTTGTGTTGCATGTCTTTCTCTCCCCCATCTTCTCTGCTGTCCAGACACACCCAGCCCATCCAGCTAACACACTACCACTGCTCACATCTTTGTTGTTTTATCCAGGGGAGGATTTTGCTGAACATGCATGCTGCTTATTAACAATTACACCTGGGGGTCTTTTACTGTTACCCACTGAGGGGGTAAGTGCCTTGCTCTAGGGCAGGATGGGAGGGCAGGGGGGGGGGGAGTATTGAACATGTCTGACTCTCTCCTTCTGCCTGTAGAGAGTAGAAGAACCTCTGGGCGCGGTGGCCCCGCCTCCTGGAACGCCTGAAACATGGCACAGTAAGTTAGACTGACACACACACACACACACAGAACTTTTGTTGATAGTGCAAGTAGGCGCCATCTTGATGGGGAGCATCTTTTTACTTCCATTTGACTTTTACACAGGTATACACACTCTCACTGCTGATTCAGCTGAATGAACTGCACTTCTTCAAACATGTCAGCGCTCTTTCTCCTCTGAATCTAACATTCATAAAGAAAATGGAGGCATCTGATATTAGCAATGGATCGCTTCCTCTACTGTAAGAGGAATGGAACTGGATGCAAGAGTGAGGCTGCAAAACCTCCAAATGCACCGCTGTAATAAAAATAAAATAAAATAAACTTCATTTGTATTTTTATAACTGTTTTTAAAACAGTTATAAATTGATCTTCAGACAACAGAACTATAATGAATGAGAATAGAACCACTCCAACATTCAAGTCATTGCTGATAAGTACCATTGTGTATCTGCTTGTATCTGTGTGTGTGTGTGTGTGTGTGTGTGTGTGTGTGTGTGTGTGTGTGTGTGTGTGTGTGTGTGTGACTGTGTAGCATCCAGAGCATGCAGAAGAAGACCAGCACCATGTCCCTGACCATCTCCTCCTCCTCCCCCTCTTCCTCCCGAGAGCTCTCCTCCTGCTCCTCCACCACCTCCTCCTCCTCTTCCTCCGCCTTCATCACTCAGAGACACTCCAGCCTGGTGCAGCCGCTGTCTATCAGCCCCCAGACGGTAAATATAGACATCAAACACACATACACACACACACACACTTTACTCTATAGACTAGAATACAGTAGAAACCCATGTTTGAGAACGCTGTATTTGCCTCTTCCAGACGCAGAGTCCTTTGTACAACCAACAGTATTCAGGGACTGGAGTGGCCCCTACATTTGTTAAGGTAACACACCCACACACACATCCTACCTCTACATACCTGTGGATTCAGTGTGGAAAGATAAATGGAATTGGGGAAATGAAAGGTGCTACGTGTAGTATTTTAACCACATTCATTTAGAGAGGTTAGTATAATTACCGTAAACAAACAAGACCATCAGTGGGAAGACTGCCAGCCTCTACCGGCCTCTGCACTGAAATTTACATTGTGTGCGAAATCTGCTGGATTGCTTTACGGCACAAAACAGGTAGAGGGCGCTGTTCTTCCAGAGCAACCAGAGCAGTATGGGGAATGTTCATTTTGAGCAACCCCAGCACTAACTAACCTGGTGTGAGATAGAGGCCACCAACCATCTCCACCATTAGATTATACCTAAGGGATCAAGGGATTCCAGGTAAGAAATAATCAGGATTTTTCTCTTATCTTTTGTCTCTCTCTCTTTATCCATCTCTCTGTCTCTGCCTCTCATCCTCCCTCTTCATCTTCACCTTCACCTTCATCTCCCAGTGTCTCCATGATGTGTCCACAGTGAACGGCCAGTTGGTGGTCCTGGAGTGTCGACTGAGGGGAACCCCCCCCCTCCAGGTTATGTGGTACAGAGAGGACGAACAAATACTGGACTCTGACGATTTTAGGATACTACGCAAAAGTATGTGTGTGTGTGTGTGTGTGTGTGTGTGTGTGTGTGTGTGTGTGTGTGTGTGTGTGTGTGTGTGAGTGGAGAGTAGAGTGTGTGTGGAGAAAGACTGTGTGTGTGAGACAGGAGGGGATGGCAGTCCTCAAGGGCTCATGAATTTTTTAACATTTATTTCTCTGGGGAAAGTCAACTGAGTCCCATGCTCTTTTTCAGCAACACAACACATAACGCAACACACACTGGGAGCTGCCCAGTACAACCACAGTCTTCTACTGTGGGCCACTGAGCAGCTGGGGGTTATCAACTTGTGATGTGCATCTCTGAAGCACTGAGTGATGAATTTTAAGTTATTTTTTTCCCTAAAAATTGCTATAGGAGCTTAATCTGGATAAGAGCATCAGCAAAATGCCAAAAATGTACAACTGTAATTTCCGCTCAAAAGAAATGACTCCTGTCTCTCCTTGTTTTTGTTTTTTCCCAGAGGCCAGTTCTGCATCAGTACCAGGTGAGGGGGGTTTGTTTGCCTGTGACGCGGTGCGCGTTGTTTCACGTTTCAGGTGGTGCGCGACCTCGCACGTGACTCCAATGCACGTTCCGTACACCGGACAGTACGGTAGAAGTCACACAGACACGAGCCAACTCTAGGTTGGCGCGTGGTGCGTTCACATACCAGGAAAGTCAACGTAGCTTCACTCCAACCATGCACACCTCCACACCCCACCCCTCCACCCCTCCACACCTATGAAACATAAAAAGCTTGCCTAGTGCACCTTTAATGCTGGGAATTTGGGAAAATACTGTCACCGTAAGGTTTTCAATTGATGGAAAAATAAACTATATCGATCGTTTGAGTGATGCACTTGTGTTCACCTCTCCAGAGGAGCTGTGCACGCTGGTGATCACAGAGGCCTTTCCAGAGGACTCCGGCCTGTTCAAATGTATGGCCCTCAACTCCTTCGGTAGTGTCTCCTGCTCAGCTATCCTGGAAGTTTATAACGGTAAGATGTTATATTGGGAATTATTAATCAGTCTTTTAGAAATACAGCCTGTGCATACCATCTCATGCCTTGCAACCTCTGCACGTAGACCTGGAGGAGCAGCTGGAGAATGAGGCCATCCTCCAACAAGAAGGAGTTTCTCTCAGGCAGGAAAAGGAGGCGGTTTTCCAGCAGGAGTGTGCCTCTGTCCAGGCTTCCTCCTCTAGGAAGACCGGTGAGGACTTTCCCCCACTGCTGCCCGACTTCATAACCCTTCCCCCTCCCGAGTGGCCCAGCAGCCCCGTGGAAGATATCAGTATCCCCAACATTGCAGAGTGAGTAGATTGGAACACACATGCGTATACAGAGAAATCCAATGTGAATCCATTAGTTGGAGCAACTAAGTGGAAAATGAAGCTTTTTCGGAATTCAACCCGTTCTCTGGTTATGGATTAGTCTCTTGTTTAAATTAATGTATTGGATACATTTTTCAATCCATCCAACCATCTGCGTACATTCATTAGACCTGACATGAGCAGCTTCTACCCTAGCACTCATATTTTTAACTAAGGTGGTAATTATTCTATTTTGGTGTTATTCATTGGGGAAATGACAATGTGCATAATATTCTTACTTTTTGTGATTTTGGTTTCCACATCTATCCCTTGGTTGTAGCACCAAAACTGCCTCCTCTACCTCTACCTTTCTTATTTCTTTTCGTAGCACTTAACTCACATGATCATCCTACGATCACAGGAATATCGTCATTAGTCGTCAGTCGTTAATATTGGTTGCTTAATGTTGCTGATCTGGGAATTGCAGCTTTTTCTACTCTCATTGCAAGTTGCAAAACCACTAAAATGCTAAATGACTTTTTAGGTATTTAATCATGATAAAACATTAGACCTACCTGTGGGCATTTTCTTTTGTCATGGCACACGACTGCTGAATCAATGAAAAGGAAACACCTTTACCTTTAGTGCTGCAGTTCTAAATTTAGTCCAGAGGAGGTCGCTGTTGCTTCATTCTGAAACTGCAGGAGCTGCTCAAATTCAATCTTTCTTTCTTTCTTTCTTTCTTTCTTTCAAGGATAACCTTGTGCATAATAATGCATTGAAACAGGATTGAGCTTAGCCCATGCAGGGTTCAGGGTAATGGCCTTAGAATTTGCGGGTGCAAAATAGTATAGCATAATTCAGATTTTGTAGTTTATTATAAAATGTGAATTCATATTCTATTGTTCATCATAGCTCTTCTAAAATCACCATAGAGCATGGGCTCAAGTAGCTTATTGCTTTTATGAAATGGCAATAATACAGCAATATAGTAAAAAAAAAAAAAGAAACAATGCAAATTATTTTAAAAAATATATATTTTTTATCAATAATTTAGGCAACGCTTTCCAGAGCTTTTAGAACAAAAATGTGTTGGATATTAGCAATAATAATTGTGCCTCATGCAACTGCAGCCCAGCAGTGGCAATATTTCACTGTATAGAATGAGGTCGACTGTATCACTGCTTAATTCTAATAAAGTATTTAAATGTTAATGATACAGTATTTTAAAATGTTGTAATAAACACCGCATAATTGTTCATGTAAATATCATGACATAATATTATATAAACACACACCCGTGACCGCATAACTGTTAGAATTAATGCGCCGAATAAAATCACCACTGTACTTATGTGTTGTTTAGCAACTTTGCTGTTTGCTACTGTTTAAGAACTATATTGCTGGGTGCACTTTTTATTATTATTGTTATTGTTATTGTTATTGTTATTAAATTACAATTGATAAAATCAAAGACTTACTGAACAATCGTGCTCGTCCTTTGTAAATGCAAACTTTGTCGATAAGGACCACAACTTTACGGTTTATAATTCATCTTCAATGGTTCAATACAGCAACAGAACTGAGATTCTAGCTAAATAAAACGTCTCTGACGAGACCGCGCTTTGTAAAAATAATATCAGTTGGGAATTGCGCGGTCACGTCTCTCCTCTTACTCAACGTGTGCGCGCACTGTCACCTGTTGCAGTCCGGTGTTTCGTTCACATCTAAGTTGGAGTCTTCTTCAATGCAAGAAAAAGTACATTATATTTAACAAATGCTGACGTTTGTGGATAGTTATATCGTCTAGAAACGATTACCAAGGTAAGGAATGATCTATCTTTTAGCTTGAACGGTTGACGGTTGACTTTCGCTACTCTGAAGTGCGGAGCGAACATTTTTTTATCGTTTTATTCGCTTTATATGTCCTCTTGTAGAAAGCCAAATTATCTTCAGTGCATTTTGCAAATGCCTTGTATAATCTGGTTTGGTACCCATTCAAACAGGCTAGGACATTTCAAACGTTCAAATTGTTTGGTTGTGCAGACACCTTCGACGTTCAAATTCTGCTGAAGTGAAAACATGTTGAATTTACTGGACACCCTGAACTTTTTTGTCCTATGATTTAATTTAGCAGAGAACTGGACGACTGTTGATACTGTAGGTAACGGTGTGGACGTAACGGTGGGGAGAATGAACCTCGTAGACATCCCTATAACGTTATAACTAGTTCTCTCATTTCCCTAACTGAAAATGAAGTAGTGAAAATAAACTATCCCTCATTTTGCCTGGGACCTCCCGGAGCCTCTGTAAAGACCTCACTTTGAGAACCACTGTTAGAGCCTGTGTATATTTTTGTCTTTATTGTGTTGAGCTGTGCTTGCTGCATGCCAGAGAGTCCGTCCCATAGCCAAGTGGTACCTAAGTGCTCAGAGTGGGCTATGAGCTCATCTGAAATGTGAAGATGGGCTGTGTGTCCTTCAGGATTAACCCTTTACCAACACAACCATGGAGGTAGAGCTCATATTGTGTTTAAGGAAAAATAACTAGTAATCCTAAAATAAATGTTAGCGGGATATGATGCAAATATCAACAGAATTGAGCTACTATAGGTCAAAATGATACCACAGAAAATGCATTTTTATGCGCTTTCCTTTCATGCTATATCACTTTACCTTTTCATTTTTCTTTATGGTGCTTGATAAATAAGATCAAGTTTAATAACCATACTTTGGCTTCTGCTTGATATTTTGGTTCGTATTAAACAGCAATGGCTGTTTCACTGTTAAATATGTTTCACTGAGGCAGTATAATGTGTCCCATTCCATACGAGTGGCGGGGGGTATGAGCTCATCTGTAATGTGAAGTGCAGATAGGGCTTCTGTGTCCTTCAGAAACCCCCCTTCACTAAAGCTTCTCACAACAGCAGTTGTTCTGAGTCCATTGGCGAGGGCTTTGGTTTTAAGGTCATGTTGAATTGCTTTGGCCAACTTGAACTTTGGCTCTGCGGTTCTGCGGATGAAGCTATGAGGAACTGGACACATTTGTAATATGAGGTGCTGCCATGAGTGCCAGTCTGATTCCTACAGCAAAAATAACCTCTTAGCTAAATCACAATTGCTGGGAGTATCTGAATCTATTTAATCTTGGAAACAAAATAGCTTTTCTTTGATAAGGGTGAAGGAAATAAGTAGCTAAGTAGCTGTTGCTGAAGTGTATTTTCCTCAAAATTCAACTATTGAAACATTTGTCAGAAGATTTGTTTGTCAGATCCAAGCTATTGTTGTTCTTGTATATTCTTTTACAGCAGTCTCAACATGATTTAAAACTATAGTTTGTAACAAAAGATCCTGAGACCTGCCACCTTCACAAAGTGGGCACTCATAAGAGTGCCAGGCACCCTCGATGTCGTGCTTCTTAAGGACAAAATTGAAGACATAGAGAGAAGCTTCTTTCTGTGTAAAGGGGAACTGAAGGGTGAGGGACCATGCTTTCTAATGAACCAAGATGTGGCATCTCTATATGGAAAGAGAGAGCAATGAAATAAAGTTGGATTGATTGATTAATTGCTGTAGTTTAAGCTGAGTTGCCTCAGTTGATAAATATTGCACTTACTCATTTGTAGATGAAATGTATGTTTTTTTTCCCCCTGGTTACTTTTATGTTAAACAGTAACCAATTTGACCAATTAGATTTTGGCTTAATACAGTGAAGCATGCTTAAACAAGGCACAGTAAATCTCCAGGAATGATACAGCTCCCCTGTGGGCCAATTAGTAACAAATGTCACCTGTAGTGGTGACGTGTCATTTTAAAGCTGCTGGAACGCAGTGGTGAGATGCATCATTTCTACAAAACCTGATCAGTGGTGTCTAGGATATCGCCTGGACCAATGAACAAACAAACAATAGTCAATAGTCCTCCCCCCTTGATAAATGATCTGTCTCACCACTTTTGATGAAAATGGTACATCTCATCAGTGTGTTCTGGCATTTTCAAAATTGCAGTTAAGTGGCCCACTGGGGCACGACAGTTACAGGTCACACCGAGGTGACAACAAACGGATTGAACCGTCAAAACAGAGAGGTAAATTCTCATTCAGAATTTCTGTTTTAGCATTGATATTGTTGTCCCCCGGTTGTCATCGGTCAAACAAAGGACTTAGAGAGTAGCATGCTCCTACCCACAATGCCATGCAGTGTGAGTGAGAGAGAAAATGGGGGGGCTGGGTCTCCAGTAGACCGTCTGCACCTGCCAGCTGATGTCGGAATTCCGAGACCGATATAGCTGTGCCCACTTAATCTCACACACACACACACACACACACACACACACACACACACACACACACACACCACTAGCAGCAGCAGCCATCACTCTAACACTCATTACATACACAGATATTACATACACATACTCATTAACAACACTAACCTGTACAAGCATGGTAATTAACACACTAACTCACAAACTAAGTCACTAAGTTTGCATATGTACACACACACCATGGCCATGCACTCAGGCAAGCTAACATCCACACACTGCACAAGTGCGCACACACATGCACAAGGCACACAGAATTTTGAGCATTATTACACTTTAATTTCGATGGAATTTATATCATCTGATCTGGACGCACGAAAAGTGGATTTTGCTCATATTGCCATTGGATCTTCAAAACCAGGAGAGGCTCGCATTGTGATCTTAATTCTATATAGTCTGGACACAATCCAGCCACAATGTACATACAAGCAATGTGAAGAGATGAAGAAGAGCAGGAAAATGTAAGGCAGACACAAATTTACAGAAATACAGCCATTTTTGGGCCAAGTGTAGACATACAGCGATGTGATAAAATCCCATCTTTGCATATGTTTGGATATGCTGATGTGCTATTCCTGCTGCTACTAGCTTACTTCAGACAGAGGTGCTAAGGTTGTAAGCTTAAAATGTTTATTAGCTTAGTCTTGTATTGCCAGACCTTTCTCCACACTTTTTTTTTAGCACTGTCAGCTAACAAAGAGATAACCCAGCTAATGTGATAACTCTTTTCTAATTCAAGAATTTCTACCTACACTAGTAGCTTCCTCCTGTCCCCCTATGACAGTTTCAGTTTTAAATTATTTCAGTGAGAGATGCCAATCCCTTAATATTTCCATTAAAAAAAATCATTGGCAGAGGCAAATAGTTTAATGTTTAATGAAAAGAATAGGGCTGAAATTCTTTACATTCACGCAAAATGTCATTCGATATCTGTATCAATTTCTCGGTCAGCTGATACTGGCGTTGACCAAAGGTGCTTTGTGCCCTCATGAGGGAGAGCTAGAGAGACTGCTATTGTCATTATGCCCTGTGTAGCCCAGGCCACATGGTAGCCATGGTAACAACATTCTTTCCTACTAAAAAAGTAGAGGCGCAGCCAGGCTCTGTATTACAGGAAGTAAACAACTCGGTGGGCGCAGAACCATAGATCTCTGCTATGCTCATTAGAGGGTCCCACTGGTGCCACGGTTGCTGAGGTTCGGCATATATTGTTGTCAGGGAAACTTGATAGTTTTGTCACTGTTGTCTTGACACCAGTCGTTGTATAGACCTTGATGCCAGCAATTCCACTGGTAAAAAAACAACAAAACCCAGACCCATATATACAGGTGGGTCAGATTGCCTTGTGGGTGCCACTTTCTCTCTTGTGTTGGATGTAAACATGTAACAATGTCCATAACACATGGTGAGATGTCCAATATTGGGAACATCAGCTGTATTAGAATCATTGGTTATTCAGTAACAGTCGTGGAGCATCGCAAGATATGCCTGTATCTTGAGTCTTAACAGGACTTTTTCAGTTTTTCTTCCTGGGGAAGTTTTAAAATTATGTTAAAATTGTGAATATCCCAAAGAGTTTGGAGATGCCGTGAAATTTTGTGAACGTAAACTGGAGCCTATTGAGTTGAATCTAATCTTGAGATCTTGGTTATAAATCTTGGTCCTGCTAGACCTGACAGGCATTTATGTAATTTTTGTAAAAAGTCAAATTCTTTAGTCCAAAGAAAAATGTAACTTCAGGAACTCTGTAGGTGATTCTCATGGCTGTCTCTGTATATTTTCCATCAGCTTCCCCGATACTGGCCTGCCTGCTGCCCCCTGGTAGTTTGGTTGCAGCGGGGATGTAATGATCCATTCAGATTTTAATGTTTGCTAATATGTCTCTTTTGCTCTGCCAGTTTCCCAGAGCCCCAGCCAGCCGACCGCTCCTCTGAAGAGCCTTTCGGTCGCAGCGAGGAGGAGAGCGCACTTAGCTCAGAGAGCCAGAGGTCACCGGAGGTCACGGTCCTAGCCTGTACGCCCAGCCCTCCCCCTCCCCCCCTCGCCGCCACCACCAACCCAAGTAAAGGAGAAAGCCCCCACACCCAAACTGTTCACCCCAAGCAAGCTCAGTTTCACTGTAAGTAAATTTGTTCATGTAGTTTTCTGTTGTCAGACAAGAATTCTGCTGTCATTTGTCAAGAGCTGGGTTTCCATTAAATTGCTTTTTTAATGTGAATTATGATGTGTCAGGTTAGAAAGGCTTAATGGAAACAACACATTTCAATAACATTTACTTAATATGGCAAGTTTTTACGTTGGCTTGAGGCAGGAAAGCCCAACTTTTTGTTTGTGAAGAAATTCTGCAATAAATAGTGATGGAAATGGAAATTTCGCAAATAGATTATCACATAGTGACATATGCAGTCAAAGGCTGTCTGTAAAATATCTGTTCACCAGCTTTAGTAGTTCTCCTGTCCTCTCCTCTCAATATAACAATTAAGTAAACAATTAATGAGTGAATCATATTGGCTCATACTGTATATTACAATACGTTTCTGATTGTCTCATTTTGCAGTCTTCAGCTCAGTCAAATCTCATGTTATTCCATTAAATTCTATTTGAATCTACTTTATTTTAATGATATACCTGGTTTCCTCTACTCCATTTCAGTCCTCATCCCAGCCAGTAGGCAACAACATGAACTTGTCAGACCTCCCTACCTTCACTCCCAGTGCCTTCCCTCCCAGTGGCTTCAACTATGAGCGACCGAGACATTTCATCCAGTCTCAGCTGGCCTTCCAGGCCCCCAGCTACGACAGCGTACAGAGGGAGGCCCAGCAGAACCAGAATAACTCTCAACAGAACCTGAGTAGTTCCCAGAATAGTCCAAATGTTATGGAGACATTGGGTCAAACTAAAAATTTGTCAACACAAAGTCAGTCAGTTTCTCAGAGTCAGTCTGTATCTCAGTCAGTGTCCCAGTCTCTGTCCCAGTCCCAGTTTCAGTCAGTTTCTCAAAGTCAGTCGATGTCTCAGTCTGTGTCACAGACTCAGTCCCAATTTCAGTCACTAAAGCTCAACCAAGCCCAAATCCAGGCCCAGGCTAACGGAACCGCCAAGTCCTCTCCTTCTTCCTCCAATCTCAGCTCTCCGATCTCAACCCCTGCATCCTCCACTTTGCCGCCTCCTTTCGCCACCTCCTCCTCCTCGCTTCCTCCCTCTGTCTCCAACTCCTCCTCATCCCCCGCCTCCCTCCCTACCTCCTCGTCTTCCCTCTCTCGAGCCCCCATGCGTTCCACCATCACCCTCACCCCCAGCGTCCCGAGTGCCACCGGCCTCGGCAGTGCCACCCTGCCCGCCAACCAGGACGCCAGGTCTGCTCCCGCCGCTTTCCTCTGCTCCGTCCTGCCCTCCCAATCCTCCTTCTCTCCCTACTTCTCCTCCAAACTTTCTCCCACCTCCAACCTCCCCCAGTCCTCCTCTCGTACCCGCTCCCCACTTTCCCCCTCCAGCGCTCTCCTCCCCACAACCTCCTCTTCCTCCTTCCCTCAGACTCTTCCAGTCTCCCCCTCCCTCCCCCGCTCCCCTCTCACCTCCTCCTCCTCCTCTCTACCCCAGCCCAACCCTCCCCACAGTCAGAACAGAGTACCGCCTGCTGTGGTCTCCCTACCCGCCAACTACAAGGGGGCGCCTAGCATGTGAGTCACTTTACAGGAATATGTCACAATGTATTTTACAGCTTGATTCACACATTCATGGCATTAGCTGGTTCATGGCAGCCACTTTAGAAAAACAACATTAACAAATCAAGAAGGAATAACATTTTAGTTAGCATGCATACCAAGAACTCTACACAGTCTACGCTGCAGTTTAAATGTTTTTGTGTCTTGCTCTCTCCACCCTCTGTTCGTCCTTCCTATATCATTGTGATAACTGTCTCTCTCTCTCTTCCAGCCTCCCCAAGCCCATCCTGAAGAAGTCAGTAGCTCCTCGGCCCTCCTCCTCTCGCTCCACAGATGACGATATCCAGGGCTCCAAAGACGCCCTGATCCAGGATCTGGAGAAGAAGCTACGCTCAAAGGAGGCCAAGAGGAGAAACAGCCAGGTGCTGCGTGCGATTGCGTTGTTAGAAAACCTCTTGGCACCAACGATTCCATGACTTTGTGTGTGTGAGACAATATAAGAATTATGTATGCATCCCTTCCAACAGAAACTATCCTATGAAGAGCGTATGGCTCGCAGGCTACTGGGTCCAGACAACGCCTCCTACATGTTTGACCAGGACCTTTTAGACTCACAACTCGACCAGGTAGGACACTGGTTCCTAAACTGACACCAAATTGTGCCCCGGAAAATCCTTCAAACTCAACATTTCTAGCCGTTTGTCTTCACATTGTACTGATATTTACTGCAGGCCCATGCTGCTGCATTGGTGAGCTGCTCAATGACAACTATTATGAACTACCATTCATTCACAGTGGCTACCGTCCAAAACCCATTAGCTGTAGTTTTTTTCCCATTCAAAGTAAAGACCACATATTATTACAGTCATTTGAGTTTGAATAGGTGGAAAGGGACCCCATTTTCCTCTCGGGGCCCCCACATGGGGTCCCAAGCTCAAGGTTGAATACTACATAATCAGTGGCCCCAGGGAGCTGCTTCATGCTGTCATTTTAAGTGTGCGTGTGCGTGTGTGCGTGTGTGTGTGCGTGTGTGTGTGTGTGAGAGATTGCTCTGTCAGAAAGCTCTCTAGTTCACAAGGCTTTGCGCCAACTATTTTGTTCCCTCTCACACACAACACACACGCACTAAGTCCTCTCTAGTCAACAATGTTTGTCGAATGCTATTTCTAGCCTGCTTTCTGAGAACGAGCTCCCTTTCACTGGGGACAACAGGACTATTGTGTCAAAATATACATGCACACACATGCACACACACACACCAAAAACAACACGTGTGCCCCCTAGCCCATGGACTGCAGTCCCCCTCCTGGTATTTTGTCACACAGTTGACAAGGACTGTTGGTTATCCCAGCTATTTCAGGCCAGAAAGGGTAAGCCTTCCATTGCCTCTGCTCTGCCACACACTCTCACACATAGTGAACTCCTAAATGGTCATGCCATATGATTTATTTTCAGGATGACATTTACCCGAGAAAAGCTCAGATTGACAGATTTGACAATTAAATTGACCGCTGCAATAATTGACAAGAATATCCTAGGGGTATGTGTTGAGTAATAATTGATGTGCTTTGTTTTCTAGCCAGATTCACCAGAAGGAAGGCACACAGGAGGGTTATGGTAAATATATTTAATCTACTGATATTGCATATAAACAGTCTTCCACAGTGCTGTGAACTGGGATCCCAGGATTTCCTGTCCAGATTGTTTCCATAGTTTTCCCTGGTGTGTCATGGGGTACCCAGGGAATCTAATATTGCATAAATATATATGGTGTAATGTTTAATCAATTTATTTTGAAAATGGAAGGATTATGAACTACAATGGTCTTATCATCTCTCTCTGTGTTCACCAGCCATCCTGGCTCCAATTCCTCATACAGTAGCCATGCTGTCAGAGGCCAGAAACAGGAGAGGAATCCATGTGTGTTGTGTGTGGACTGTATTTGACCTTTTTCAACCTCCAAGAGAATCTTTTGTCTGAACTCTCATTTATTACACTGTTGAGTCAGTCATCACAACAATTATGAATCTCTCTTTCTTTTTCTTTCACTCTCTCTCTCTCTCTGCCCCCCTCCCCCCACCAGGGGGAAGCACCACTCAGGGACAGATGAGAGGGGAAATGAGGGATCGGCTATTCAGGAGAAATGTTATGCTCCTCGTTTCCTGCAGATCCCCACAGACCTCACTGTAGAGGAGGGACGTTTCTGTAGGATTGACTTCAAGGTGAATTACACACATACATATCCATAGGTGTTTTCCGACCACAGGAACTATCCATGGATTTAGTACTATTGGTACTATTGGAATGTCAACCTTTACGACTGCTAGAACTAGCCCCGAAAAGTTTCCTCTTGGATACTTCCTGGCCCCAAAATAAGTTCCTGCTAGCGATTTAGTACTTTTTGGGGGACCGGGGACACATACATGCAGTGAAATTCTTTTTCTGCACACACACATGCACATGCATTTTCAGGTCAGGGGGCAGAGCGCAGGAGCAATTTTGGGGTTAAGTGCCTTGCTCAAGGGCACTTCGGCAGTGTTGTTGGGCACCGTAACTGTGACACCAGTCATTTTTAAATCAGTAGCTCACAGCTGGAATACCCCCTCCTGGTGGCGCCAGTGATCGAACCAATGACCCTCCGGTGATGGGTCGGCCTCTCTAACCGCTAAGCCAACCTACCGCCGTCAATACAAGCTACATAAAAAACTTCAAGTCCCCTAACTGCCATTTTTAAATACTGGCTGAAATACGGGCTTGTTCAATTTCTGCTTCAACTTTGGCGCGTTGTTTTTAATATCATGTTCATACCAAAGCAGTGTTGGAGCAAACTGTAGAATTTTAAGGTTCGCTTTTGTTCTCACAACGGGAGGCTCCTTTGGATTGAGTGCCGTGCTACTGGTCTACTGATCTGTCTCATAAGGGGAAGTGCCTGCAGTGTGTTTACAAGCAACAGCTGAGTGAACGCAGGCGAGATTAGTCTCAAGTGCGAACATAACAAGATGCAGCTAGGACGCAGCGTTAGAGATCGATTTAGATCAATTTCTGTACATTGACCAAGTTTTTATCTTGAGGTGGATCAACACCATAGCTGCTTGAACTTCCTCCATGTTTGCTGTGTAGAAATTGGCGCTGTTGTTGTGGGGGGCGTGGTGTACCTAAATGACCAAACTAAACTTCTTATTTGCATAATCTCCCCGGTACTTTGGTGTGGTCGGAAAGCAACCTCAAACTCTTTTGGGGAACTAAAAAGGTCCCTGCTGAGAAGGTTACTTAAAAAGTACCCAAAAGGTTCTAGTTCTTGTCGTCAGAAAACATAAACAGATAAATATCCACGACCGCACAATGTCAGGTTTTTCTTTTTTATAGCCCTTAATCACATGACTCTCCTGCAGGTGGCTAATACACACATGTAAATCCATGGACACCTCCTTCCCTCTCTTCAGGTCGGAGGCCTCCCCACCCCAGACGTGTCCTGGTACCTGGATGGTAAAGCCATTCGTCCAGATGACTACCACAAAATGTTGGTGTGTGAGAAAGGGATGCACTCATTCCTCATAGAGATTGTCACTGTGCACCATGCCGGTGTGTACGAGTGTGTGGCCAAAAACCGCGCCGGGGAGAGCAGGTTTACCATGAGGCTGGATGTAATGGGTAAGAATGTCTTCACGTCCTGTGTACAAGGAAGTGTGTTCTGTTCATTATGTCTGTTTTTTTTCTGTGTGTTTGTCCACTAAGATATCTTCACTACATTGGATGACAGGCATGCTCTCATTAAGGACACCACGAACATCAAACTGCAGTGTTTCCCCTGCATCTGTGGTGCACCACCACACCACACGGCCTCCATAAAATAAAAACTTGGCTAATGTATAGAAATTTATCTAAATTAATCTTTAACTCCTGAGAGGTGCGCATCACATCATGTTCTCTGTCACACCGGAGACTAATCTCGCAAGGCTGGGGCGCTCACTCAGCTGTACACATGCCTTTTTCCTCATCCTGCTTGTGTGAGACAGACATCACCTGCTAGACAGACAAATACCATATAGCAGGTAAAAATAAAGATCTGAGCTGAAGGTCTGCCTTCATTGTTGTTTTGACTAAATTCACGTCGGTTCACGCGGGTTTCTGTGACGTGTCAGGAATCTTAATCATATCATTTAGTGTGTGACCCCCCAGCCATAACTCGTCTCATCTAGTGAGTATTTTAATGACTTGAGGTGAAAAAAATCTGTCAAATCTGTCTGTGTGTGGTACAATGTGTTTTCATGATCGGTTAGGATTTTAAAATTTGTCTAGTGTGTTGCTGTCACTGTTGTTGACTCCGCCCCTGGTATGAATGTCAGCTCTAATATTATTATTATTATTAATAATATTATTACTAATTATTAAGATCCGCTAACTCCTTCTTCCTCCCTGTAGCCCAGGAGGTTCTCCGTCCTCCCACCTTCATCCAGAAGATGCTGAACTCCCGAGCTCTAGAGGGTGACACTGTGAGGTTGGAGTGTAAAGTAGACGCCTCCCCTCCTCCTCAGCTCTTCTGGAAGAAGGACAAAGACATGCTGCGCATCGACCCCAACAGAATGAGGTGGGTAAACTAAATGAATACTATATTACATCCAAACCTAGCCAAAATACACCCTAAATACTAAAGTATTGTGTACTGTGCCTATCAAAAGATATACTGCACATAAAATCCATTAGAAGATTGGTACGCTCTTTTAGATAACTTTAAATTGGTTTAACGTAAGATGTAAGCTGCAGACTCAACTAGTTAAGGAAATCTTCTACTCAATCAGCTATTATTTTTAACGAACAGGCACACGCTTCATTAATAGACCTTGAATGTGCTATCTGTTTGTGGGTTGATTCAAGGCTTGTTAACTTTATTTTGCACTTCTCTGCTGGTCAAATGACAGAATTGTTGTCCGTTATGTAATTACTTGTTGCTGTTGTATATGATGCATGTTTTCTGCAAATTGCCCATCTGGGATATTGAAGATTTACTATAAGCATGATGTTATGCCCCTGGCCCCGCCCTAACCAAGGCCCCAACGGTGTCCTTCTGTAGTCCTTCTTGACAATGAAGTTATTTCAGAATGTAAAACAGCAATGATATTTTGGGCCACTGCACTGGTAGCAGCTGGTGCACGATCCTCACTGTCGAGTGCGACCCTATGCTTTTAAATAACAAATAATGATATTTAACTTTTTTCACTTATTTTCTGCTTATTTCACATTCACCTGTTTGCAAATTTAGCATGGATAGGTTTGATGTGAGGAAGGCGGGAGAGACAAGAGGAGAGGCAAATATCATTATGTCACTAGTTTATCCCAAAGTCAGGAATCTGAAGTGACCTGACATAACAGAAGTACCCAACAAAAGGGAACAAACTTTGAAAATAAGTTGTATTGTGCCCAATTGAGTGTCCCTGTTTATGCATGCTACTAAGATTATTTTAACTGTGCATGTTTGTTTGGTATTTTGCATTTGCTTTTAGCCTATATCAGTCTGGGTGCTGTGTATTGACATAATCATGAAATTTACAACATCTCTGTCTCTGTTTCCCTCCAAAGTCTGTACCAGGACGGTTCAGGCAGGCAGTGCTTGTTGATAGAGAGATTGATGAAGTCAGACGCTGGTTGGTACACTCTCTCTGCCATCAATGAAGCTGGGATGTCCACATGCAACGCGAGGCTGGATGTAGGCAGTAAGTATACTGTGTTTGTCTGTCTATGTGTATGCCCATCTCACTTTGTCTTAGCTAGCATAGTAGTTACCATAGCAGCCCAGGTTGTAAAATCAAACAGCAGATGGAGAATGCCCTGCCTTGCACGCTACAGTGAATCCAGCTCTATAACCTGTAGCACGTCCAACAAATGCTGTGTTACGTGATCAAGGGGAAACCTAATAAACTATGAAGCTCTCACTCTGTTCAGCTTAAGGAATACAGCATGATTAGCAAGTCAGAGCGATAAGAAGACTATAGAATCCATCCAATAGACAAGGTAACTAAGCTAACTAGAGGCCAAGGAACACAACAGCATGGCTATTAGATTTCTGCTTGATCACATAACACACCAGCTGCTCCATGGACTGAGGGAGAGGGCTAGGAAAGGCTAACCAGCTATGGCTGCTCAGAAAACGATGTATCCCTCTATTAGGCATTACCTGTACTGCTTACCTGACTGTAAAGTAACACAGCGTATATTATACATTAGCATGCCTTTTTTCTTGAATCAGAATCAAGATCTTAATTGAACACAACCTCACATACAGTGCAAGAATGACAGGTTTGCAGGAGCGGGTGTTTCACAGCATACATATGAAAAGTTTCATTTCAAAATAGTGTCATTTCAGTTATTCAGGATTATTAGTAACTTGCACACTTTATTCAGATTTCAGACTGCACAAATAGTGCTATTATAGTATGAATTTAGCTTTGATGATAATCTGTGAGAATCCAGAGGTGTAGTTGAACATGTAGTGCAGTTTTCAACAGTCAAGTGACATATCCAGTCTGTGGGCCCCTGCAATAATATTAATATAGTTTGGATTGAGCTCTAAAATTGTAGGTATTGAGTTGAATATAATTTTGTGCGTCAATATTTAGGCCTGAGTGAAGGAGGGAGAGGTGGTCAAAGGATTCAAAGAACTAATCTTGAGTCTGAACTTAACCAAAAAGGTTCTTAAAACAAATGTTTATCTACATATTGTCATTTGTAGTCTCGCTGACAAAAAAAGCTTGCGATACAGATTTGTGAAAGATATTTTAACTGTACAACCGTAATTGATTTGCTCAAAACAATCTCATGTAGAGGTTTTAATAATGGCAGAGAGGAGAGAAAGATAGATTTGGATCTCAGCCTCCAGAGTTGATCCAGACCTGTAACTGGAGCTGCATGAGCTTGATACAGACACACACAGATAAGACTGGCTGGCGGAGAAGGCAGGAACATACAGACACACACTTCCACACCTAAGTCACACATCTATTCTACAGCCACACAAGCTAACACAAGCTCACGTGTACAAATACACACTCCATGTTTTGCTTATCTAGTTTTAATTCAACACATACCATATTTGCTGTAGAAAGTGTTTTACCTGTCTTTTTTTGAACATATGCTTATATCTGTCTCCGAGCCATGCTGTGTTACAGTACACTGTGCAGGGTAGAAGAGTTATTTTCAGTCACTTGGCATGAGAGGAATGTTTGGCCAGAGTCTGTCCAACAATAAAAGTTGTCACTACTGTTGGCAGCTCCAATAGATTTGTTCATTGTATCCACATGGATTACAAATAAGCAGGGTGTGTCCTGTGGGTCCTTAAATTATCTAAATTTTAAAACAACAAGAACATCCAGAGATCTACAAGCCTCCATTGCTACATCTGATGTAATTTATATTTAAATGCACACAATATAAAATTGGACTGTAATGATCTTAGTCTTTTATTTCACAGGAAACCTTAATTTGCAGACTATCTATTTTACTGAATGTCTATTTTGCCCTTGCATTTAGGAGACAGATTGAGACAGATGGAGACAGATTTGTTGTGTTTGGTTGCAAGCCACTCCTGCAGCCACTCCCAGCTCCCTACATCACATCCATCTTTATATGCCCATGATGATCATGGTATCTTCCATTTTAGGCCAAGTTGGAAGAATAAACATCAGAGCCACCCTTCTGGGCATAACTAGATTCTTACGACTAATCATGGGCTTCTTATCCTTCCACAAAAAAAAATGAGAATAATCTGTAAATTCTCTTAAATTTGGTGAGGAAACTACATAGATATGGGAATCTGTCCATCTTCTGATATAATCACCAATAGTTTTAAGAGACTTGGACCATTCAAATCAAATCTTTTACAAGTAGTTTTTCAGTCGGTGCTCTGGATTGTTTACTTCCTGGGCTTGTCAAAAATATGGACCTTGTAGTTTGTACTGGAGTCCATGAATCTGTATCTTCATCATGGGTCAATAAAAATTCACTAGTCTCCCTCTGTCTCCCTGCAGCTCGAACAGCCCCGGCCATGAAAACGGCGCCCCCTGGCTCAAAGACGTTGAAACTGCTGTCCTCTCTGAGCCATGTGCCTGCTCTAGCTGTGGAGAGCCCCGCCCAGCACACCACCCAGCACACCGCCCAGCACACCGCCCCGCTGTATGAGAGCGAAGAGCTGTAGACCCACACAAAACTCAGTCACAACCCCTCAGATCTGTAAAACTGGGCCAGGACACTGTACTGTAATTCTGCTGATCCCAGAACCGATACCAACCAGCTTTGGGCCAGAATCCAAATTAACCATGCATTGGGGCAGACCTGGACACAGCTTGCATCTCAGAATAATTAATAATAAAAGCTGACCCAGACCAGGTTTAGCACAAAGGGTGGATAAACACTACAAGGTTTATTTCAAATTCCTTGAACAAATTAAGTTACAACCTTAGACCAAGGTACTGTACGTAAACCTCTGGGAAGATTGTGGACTTTCAGCCCTGTTCTTGTAAATTTGTGCAATTTAAGCTTAACAAAATTTGTTAGCGTTTTTCCACCATTATTGGAATGAGGTCATCTTTATTCTTATTGCTGAGATGCTTTGAAGAAATCCACCGTGCACAGGGTAAGAGTGCTGCTCTTTGTGAAGATCATCTGTAGACAAAACAGTAATCAGTGTCCTGATTGAGTTTAGTGGTGGAGCAACAACTCAACACAGCGCCATAATCCAGAGTGGCCTTTTGAATGCATTTCAAATGTTTAACAACCACATAGTTTTAATTAATTTGAGAGAAGTGTTTCCATGTTTTAGCATGGTCAAGTGACTTTTAAGGTAAAACAAGCAATCCTCAAGTTTTCTATCTACTGCTGTTATTTACCTGTTTGTTTTTGTTGTTGATAACGGAAATGTTTGTCAGTGTTTGACCCTCACAAACAAACGGCATCGTCTGTTTCTGAATTACAGCTGCTAATGCTTCTGAGGATGTGTGTCTATGAAGCTGCATTTACACTGGAACAGAATATCTGATTTTTAACTGACACACATCTGATGTTCTTTTGTTTAAATGGCAATGGAGAGATCAGATGTGGGTCAGATTCTCTGCACCTGTATAAATCCAGCCTAATCTTGTTTTTAAAGTTGGTTTAAAAAATACAGTGTATGTGAACTAAGCTATTTATTTGAACTGAAGTTATTAGTTAAAGTTATGTATGCAGTTGCCTTGACAACAGTGTTGGGACTTTGAGGTGCCCCTCTTCAGGCCTTACATTGGCCACAACCAGAGGTGTATAACAATATGTTGGGCTATGGCTTTACACAAGAACGGAAACTCGTGAAAACAAAGGCATATACTGTAAATGAGATTTCCCCAAATGATTAGATCACTGATGCATCTATACATGATTAATTCTTTATGTTCATCATTGAAACGTGGGTATCACTATACCAGCCTATGCCATGATTTACTGAACTCTCTTATCATCTACAACTGTGACCAGTTCTGTCAACAAGAGGCTTTACCTGCTTACCTTGTAACGCCTTAATATTGCCAGCCGGGCCCTGATTTACTCCAAAACATCTCATTGCTGAGACTATCTTTGGCTGCATATATACACAAAATCATCTTTCAAACAATCTTTTTAACGCTGTCTGTTCATCTGTTTAGACATGAGAACATCAAATCTGGGCCAGAGTTGAAGATCAAGGTTTCTGTTCCTGTGCGAATGTAGCCCTTTGTACACTATAAAGTAGAGTCGGACCGCAGTCACACAGGAACAGAAAAACACATTTTTAACCCAGCTAGATCTGACAGCTTCTACATAGTCAACTTGTCACAAAGATTTGGACCAAACATTAAAACGTCCTGTCGCTGTGTTAATCCAACTAGAGTTTCTCAAAGCACCAGCATGGTGTTGGTAAATCAGGCCCTTCCTGTTTGATTTTGAACTACAGGTAGCAACGTGTGTATTCTCCTAAAGTACTGTTTGTTGTGTAAGATGATCGACATATCACTGGATGAATGAGGAATAAAGTCTGTATGACCATAGCCCCGCCTCTTGCTGTGTCTCTATGGGTGGCAGGGAGGACCTCAACTGGAGGACCTGGATTCAAACCCTTAGTCACCATGGATACACCCTGCTGTAGTGCCCTTGAGCAAGACACTGAGTCCTTACCAGCTCCATGGTGCTGTTCTGTAGCTGACCCTGACCTCCAAGAGAAGAGAGACTTGTGATTGCGCTCATTTTGTTTACACCAGCACATTAACTTCACAGTAAAAGGGAAAGTCCTCATGTCCTCTGGTGTACACGGCAGAGCACGTTGAGTCGAGCACGTTGAGTCAAACACGACAGTGTTCATTTTATTAAAAACAAAAGTTGTCAACAACAATATCAAAAATGTACATGTAACCTGTTGGTATCTTTTAGAGGACAGGCTGTGTGAAGGCGGTCAAACGTGTCTTTACTGTGGCTTCAAACGCGCCTCTACTGCCTCTAATGTTAACCATGATGAGACTACTTTAACAGACTGAAGTAGCACAGTGAAGGACCAGCTGGATGCTACTTGACTATCAACTAGCCACTTCTCCCCAGAACGCTGTAAACACCCCTCCGATTCCGGGCTCCAGTAAAGAAGAGCAACAGGTTGACCGTGATACACCTGGCAACTAACTTATTGGTCAAGGTGACAGGGCAACATCCCTAGCAACAGGAAGTGAGATGAGACAGTGGGCAAACAACAGAATTCATCAGTTGCCCAGTGTATCGCAACCTTAAAATACATGAAGGCAACATTTTGAGGTAAAAAGGGGCAATGTGACACAAGCTAAACGGGTAAACTCAAAATGTGGATTACAGTATGGGCTATAAGGAAAGAAATACTCCTATTGGTCGCAATTATTGTCCTGCCTCAGAATGAGCTGAGTGCCTCATCACAATTACCGTCCTCCACATTATAAACAGAAAGAAAGTTCATACATTTTGCGTACAGTAAAAAGGAGACGCAAAGAGAAAGGAATAAAAAAAAGACAGAAGATACTAGTTCCTGGTTCTACTGGCTCCGGGGCCACAGAGGCTCAGTTACAGAAATCCGAAAGGACCTGATGCCAATGAGTTTGGGATGCATGTAGAGCAGGGGACTGAAGCTGGTTTACATGCACCCGAATCTCCTGATGACTTTCAATTTGTGTATGTAAATTGCAGTTTTGTGCCGTTCTAAATGAATTTGACAAAATCTGGTGCACGATGCACCATTTGAAAACAGATCAAGATGAAGTCCAAGTCCGTTTTCATTAATGGGGCCCTGGTGCACTGACAAATGGACAGACTGAGAGAAGGAAATAGCTGAGGTGTGATTGACCCATCTTGACAGGCAGCCTCTCAGGGAGGCATATCACTTGCAAAATGAGACAAGTCAGGCAGTCCTCGTGTCTTTTCCAGGTATCAAAAATGTATTTTAGGTAAATGTACTGAAGCTGTGATGCCTGATAACTGCTCTAGTAAAGATGTTTTAACCCCCATTGAGTGCCTTTACATGCACACAGTACTGTGGATAATACAGGGCTCCAAACTAATTACTGCTACATCCCATGTATTTAGGATGCTCAAAATGGTTCGGTTTAAAACTTGCTATGGACAACTGGAACTCTACTTTGGGACGGAAGAGAAAAACGTTAGTTTGGAGCCCTGATACTAGGTCACATTGTGTTTAAGTTCAGAATAAGCATCTTTTACACTGAACTCACCAGTATCCTTGTATACATGGACAAGTGTGCTAGTGCTTTCTAGATACTTGGGTGGTGGTGGTGGGGGTCTGCATGGTTACAGTGAGTGAAACTACGTTGAACTAGAATCACTCAACTAAGCTACTTCCTGGTCTGGGAATGCACCACGCACCGACCTAGAGCTGCTGATGATGATGCTGGTGTGACTTTTACCGTACCGCCTGGTGGACGAGACACACTGAACACTGAGCTAGCACAGCACTTCAGTGTGAGCAGGTATTTAAAAAGTCACTCCAATCATGCAGACCCCCCCCCCCCTCCCCCGCTGCTCCACCCCAGAACCTGTTACACAATATATGACGTTGACAAGAGTACTGGTGGTCTCTGGTACTTACAGTGGTGAACAACCATGATGTTAGTGTTAAAGAGGGTGTTTCAAGACTTTAAGAAGCAGAACCTATTGAGGAGAGCAGAGTCCGGGAGTCCTTTCAGTCTGTCCAAGGATGTGCTGGAGCCAGTTCTTCGCTTCTGCTAAATGTGCAGTGGAGACGTGATGTCAGGAGAGTGTGGCTGACGCAACTGGCAGGATGGAGAAAGGAAAGTCTGTCCATCACGTTTTCTCTTCACTCTGGTCAAATCTCCACGTCGCTCTCTTTGTCGTTGTCGTGGTCGCCGTCATAGAACTCATTGGCTGCCTCCGGCCTGAGGAAGCGACACCGTCGATAGCCGGTTAGTTACAGCAAGTTGCATAACCGTCAAAATGAGGTGTACGCTTGTGTGTTTGTGCGCGGACCTGGAGTAGTTGTCCTCGGCGCCTCTCTCGTCGGGGTCGGGCTCGTCGTTGCGTTCGTAGCTCAGCAGGTCAGAGGGAACGTCGTGGATCTGGACGCTGGGCGCGTGGTTCAACATCTTCAAGTTCTCAAACACCGTCTGGCGGATCTGCTCTAAGTACTGAACACACACATACTTAGTTGAGTCTAAACACTGGATGAAACATGAAAGAAGTCTGCTGATGTAAAAAAAATAAGCAAGGTAAATCTCAGGATGTTTTTGGCCAGTGAGAACGAAATGAATATCATCATTTTAAAAAAATTCTCCTGTATGGGTTATGGGTCTACAAGACTGATTTCTCAATGTGCTCTTTATTAGCTCAATGATTTTAAAACCTCTAAGAATTAAATGAAAACTTAAAGGCTGTATTCAGGAGTTGTCAAGAACTTTGTTTCACTGACATGAAGGCTGATATTCAATATCCAGTATTTTTGGACTGAAGCTGCTGATAGTCAATATTTTGTGGCAAGATTAAATATCTCTGACTATTTTCATTCCAAATAATCTCAAGGATTCAGTGTTTTTATTCTTCTCAGGATGGAAACGCCTCTGAATCAACATTTAGACTAAAACTCTCCATTGAAAGCCATATTAATGAAATTATTTTAGGTGGGTCAGCAGCTCCTTGAGGCAGGGTGAGGCAGGGTGAGGCAGGGTGAGGCAGGTTTTACAGACGCCCTCACCTCCATCATATTGGTGGGCAACAACACTTACTGATCGAAATCCGATTTTAATCAATGGGCCAATATCGGCCCAATAGCAAACTGATATATCGCTCTTACCCTGATACCAAATTCAACTCTGTTTCCATCGTGTTTTGACTGATTTGTGTGAGCGGATGTTTCACCTGTCTGGAGTTCTGGTTCTCTATCCTGGTGCTGACGTCAGGATGCAGCGTGAAGTCTGGAGCAAAGTACTCAAAATACTCTGGAGAGAAGAAAAGAGGAAAATCATCCCCTGCTTCATCTGCCTGACAACCAATCAGTGGAAAAGTATTTTTATAACAATTTGTGTCTATGATGCATTTTGAAAATAAAAGGTCAAACCCGTTTTGATTGGTTAGATTATAGATGAATTATCAGTTATCATATGCTTAGATGTACTTTCAGTATTAAATGTCAATTCACTGCTATAGCTAGAGTAGCTAACACATTACTACATGAAACCCAATACTCTAAACTTATAGACTCCCTTATATGAGAAATGCATGTTCTCACTCTGGGACTCTGGAAACGTACTAATACTTGCAAATTGATGTATAATTTAAGAAATAATCCTTCACAGGTGAGGCAAACAGCTGGTGCAAAAACACAGAAACTCACAGCTGTAACCATGTAGTATATCAAGGTTTTGTTGAATACTCAACTCTGATTGGTCAATAAACACAATCTGAGCAGAGCAGTTATTCTGATCATCACTATCGCTATCAAGATGTCTGGACAGTTTTTCTTGATTACTACAGACATTTCTATGGTTATTCAGCTACAGTGTAACCATAGATGATAGCTACAGACGTTTCTATGGTTACAGTTCAGCCAGTGTAACCATAGATGATAGCTACAGATGTTTCTATGGTTACAGTTCAGTTAGTGTAACCATAGATGATAGCTACAGATGTTTCTATGGTTACAGTTCAGTTAGTGTAACCATAGATGCTAGCTACAGATGTTTCTATGGTTACAGTTCAGCTACAGTGTAGCCATGTATGCTAGCTACAGACGTTTCTATGGTTACAGTTCAGCTACAGTGTAGCAATGTATGCTAGCTAAAGACGTTTCTATGGTTACAGTCCTGCCGAAATCTTTTGCTGGAAGCTTGTAAATCAATTTAGCTTGTAATAAAATAATGTTTAATCAATATTTAATGTCAAATGATTACAGTCTGCGGTAAGCAGATAATACACAGCGACCCCACATGATTCAAGTATTGATCGCCCTGAAGGGGCTTATTTTGTAATCAATCCCTTACACAACAACTCACCGCTATACGGCAACTCATCACTGATGGATTCATCTACCAAAAGAGATGTCTCATAGGTCCTGGAGTAGAATACAATAGAATATTAATTCATTTTGAAAAACAAAGTAATCCATGCCATGCTCAGAAGTATTTTAGGGGTTGCCAATTGGTCTCAATACTCAGCTCTTCATTGGGGCACAGACCAAAGGCTCAGCCATTAGCCTTGTTGTACACTTTCATCTACAGTCAAAATAATGGGTGACAACCTGTCCAGTTTCATCTTCTGATTCACATTTTGATCGAAAATGTACATTTTATGTATAAACAAGAAAAACCCTTTTGTCACAACTATATTTTTACCCCTGGCTCTGTGTCAGGTAGCTTCATACTCACCAGCAGCGAGCCACGTTCCTGACTGTGTATCCTCCTCCTCCCAGGACCAACAGAGGAATCCTAAAACTCTTTACAAACTCCACACACTCACTGTAGGAGAGAACAAGGCATTCATGCATTAATAAAATAAATGCTGCTGTTTTCACTATTATTATTATTAGATTTCCAACCCCATCTACACATTACCCACATGTAATGTATAGAGCATGCTCTGTATGTCAGGGAATGGGGGTTCAAAGCCCAGCGGTCTTACCCATGTCCTCGTATACTGAGGTTGAAGCAGCCCAGCCTGTCACAGCCTAGAGAATCTGCTCCACACTGGAAGGAGGATAACAGTTTACACTCTGCCTAATAACCTCTGAAGTGCTGACCATGTGCTTTTCATGCCTTCTTATAATCTGATAACAGGACTAATTGGTTCTGAAGACCTAATGAAGGGACCACATAAACACCTCAGCCAGACTAGAGTAAACATGCACCCTCCTAATCTGATAACAGGGCTAATTGAGTCTATTTCAAA
This sequence comes from Hoplostethus mediterraneus, assembly GCA_034670385.1. NCBI lineage: Eukaryota > Metazoa > Chordata > Actinopteri > Trachichthyiformes > Trachichthyidae > Hoplostethus > Hoplostethus mediterraneus. Next base: position 1,749,206 of record JAXDDW010000102.1, read on the forward strand.
TGGACTAGCCTCATCTCAGCATGCCAGTCAGACTGAGTAACCTCATTATGTTCTATGCACCCTAATAATCCGATAACAGGACTCATTTACTCCTATTCCCAATTAACTGGCTATAATCCCATTGAAAATGTGTGAAAACGTGATTGGGTTTTGTTGCGTATACGGAGGAAAGAATCCACTGGCAACTATATTAAATGAGATGAAGACAGTCGTCATCAACTCCTGTAGTGAAGGTGAGTTAGAGACTGACCTGTAGAACGATGCAGGTCGGCTGGTAGAAATCTACCACCTGTTTAATGACCGGCTGGAACAGCTGTCTGTAGCCTGGGACACACACACACACACACACACACACACACACACACACCATCATATATATGTATATATGATGGCAGCGATACACCTTTGTACCATCTCTGAGTGCATTATAAAGCTAAAATAATAATATCCTTGACAGTGATAAAATATTGAAATCAATCATATTTCTGAGATATTTTGAAAATTTTCTGAAAATTAATGTTATGTAATCTAATCAAAAAAAAGATGTGGTCCTGAAAAAAACATTGATACTTGCAAAATATTCCAAAGTAAGGAAGGAATATGCAGGAAGCAGGAAGTGAACTCACTCTGGTCATCGATGCCGTCTCTGAGGGGAACATTGAGGCAGTAGTACCGACCACTCTCTGCCCCGACCTCATACATGTCACCTACAGCGAATAGACACTGTATTAAGACACACACACACAAACACATGCACAGTACTTTTTTGCCTCTGACTAAATGTTGCACTTTCTATAAGGTTTGTGCAACATGTGGATACAACACAAGTAATTCCCTTTGCACCTTTTGAAAAACAAAAAAGGCAAAAGCTTAGAGACAGTTGGTTAATCTTATAATAGTCTTATTACATAAAACAAACCTGCATGACAAATGTATTTAAAACTTGATGTTGAATAGCTTATCTACTTTTCTTTGCACATATATTGCACGTATTGCACGTATATTTCTCATAAATTGGGTTCACAGCCACACAACAGTCTCAAGTAAACAAAATCCAAATCTTGGGACTGGAAATATAATTGTAATTTCTCTGGTTTTATTACCTGAAAGCAAAAACAAAATAGCCGTTCAATGAAATCATTAAATCTATTTTATGTTATACATAACCATGATGTGCTCAGAAAAATAATATAAAACATGATTTTCTTTTAAATGTCAGATGATTAAAATGATGAGCAGCACTTACCTGTGCCTGGGAAAAAGTAGTTCCCATATTTGTGGAAGGAGACAGTCATGACACGGTCAGTCAGGTAAAAGGCTTCCTGTACGCCGTCGCCATGGTGAATGTCTATGTCGATGTACAGAACCCTAGGGTGGTATCTGTAACACACACACACACACACAGACACATACACGGTTAATATGGTCAATGTCTATATTGACGTTCACAAAGAGGATCTTTACTTCTTCAGTCAATGGTTTTCTCTTTGCCTTTACTGTAGAGGATCAACATGTTTGAAGTGATTTCTTCATCACTCTCCTTCTACCATCTGCTGTTACCAGAAACTCTGAAAGCTTTAGCTCTGTTAGCGCCGGAAGAACAGCACCCTCTTCCTGTTTTGTGGCATAAAGCAATCCAGCAGGTTTCCCTCCAAACCTCATCCAGTTAATTTATTCGTTTATTTACGGTAATCATACTGGGTTTTTTTTTTACTTTATATGACAATTATTTCTTATTGTTAAAATACTCCATGTAGCACCACTAAAATGGTGAATATCTAAGACAATTGTCGATTTACAGCAACTGAGGGTGGCACACACACGCGCGCGCGCGCACACACACACACACTTCTAAACAGAGAACCGACAGTCTCAGGTAATACTTGAAGGTTATTCAGCAGAGTGTGTTCTTACTTTAGTAACTCCAGTATACTGATGACAATGTCGTTGACGTAGCAAAACCCAGATGCCTGCAAACACAGGAAAACAATCCCAGGACTTTAATCAGCAAAGACAAGATCACAATAAAACACAGGCAGAATGGACACAAATCAATAGAAGTGACTTTGTTCTTACTTCAAATTTCTTGGCATGATGCAAACCTCCGGCCCAGTTGATGGCAATGTCACAGATCTGGAAAAACGGAGCAGAATCACCATCAACAAATGGTCACGATTACCATGAAATAATGAAAAGCCCATTTTTTTCACATCTAAACTTTCAAGGGTTTTCAAGGCCGGTGGGAACCCTGTTGGAATACAGGTATAGATTACATAACCCTGACCAGTTTGGTCAGGTTGTACTATGGAAGCCATGTTGCTGACCCTCCTCTAGAACTCAGTGTTACCGAGACATCCCACATCCTAAAGATCAGCTGGCAAACACGTTACTCTTTAATCACCCGTTACTTAGCAACAGACACAGGGCAGGACTCTGGAGTTAACATGGCTGCAACTGAAATAATAACAGACTCATTTAAATCACGGTGCCTATGACAGGGTAAAAGCTTAAGTGGCACAGGGCATTGGCTTTAACTGTGGTGAAACCTATATCATAGAGTGTGTGTTTGGTACCTTGTGGTTGAGCTGTGTAGCTCCCTGTAAAGAGGCTCCTGTGTATCTGGAACAGAACTCAAACAGACCTGGAAACACAGGACTGACACACACAGACACACACAGACACACACACACACACACTAAAGCTCCCAAGTAAAAAGTACATTTCTGACCAATAAGTAGTGTTATGGCAGTCAAGCCATAACCTGATAAAGACAATAAACCATATTATAATTGTGATATGAGTTACGCTACATGTCAAAGCTTTATTAAACAATTATTTGGCACGTATTTTGGGGGAAATAATAGATTCCAATGCTTACCAATCGTCCCCGACGTTGAATGTGTTGAGGCTCTTTGTGAAGCCCTGCATGTTATTGGGGCTGACCTTCTGGAGGAAGTCTATGTAGTCCTCAGAGTGGAACCGACACATGTCGTGCTGAGACGCCTTGTATGGCTTAAACACCTAATAAAGCAAAGGAATCACAAAAACAGTTCAGTTCAGTAAAGGGAAAGAATGAGGAAAAGATATATATGATAAAGGTGGATTTGTAGTCCTGTTTTTACTCCTTACTCCTATTCTACCTGTCAGATGTTGAGCATGTTGAGACCCCTAATCGTAAAATTCTCTGCTTACCATCATTTTCTTGTAGAGTCCATAGTGCAAGACTAGACTGTGTGTCAGAGACAAACGATGAGGCTTCATGGGGTGGCCAGCACCTAGTAGAGACAAGCAATATACAGATTATAATTCAGGCATTTCACCAGTGCCCTTATAAAACGGACTTCAATAAAGGTCGGTATATAAGAATCCCATAATTACAAGAAACTGAATAAAGAACAAACAATAAAAGGGAATTAAAGAACAAAACAAAAACAGAATTGCTAAGAACTGATAAGAATAAACAAAGAAGAAACAACCGATGGATGGACAAATATACGTAAATATTAGATGTAAATCACAGCACTAAGGGAAAAATAAATAACATGAAGAGATATTTCAGGATTTCCTTGTTTCCTTACAACCACAATGACTTTTAATTAGACAGCACAGAGCATTTCATGATGTGTGCGCAAATTTAATATTTGGAATAAACAGGAAGCCGGAAGTGTAAGTTATTAGTCTCATGAACATTTCCTTTTCATTTCCTTTTCACGACATTCCTGAGCGGTTCGGAATCAGATGCACTTTACTGCACAATAATGGAAAATATTTTAAACTGAATGCAAGACATACCATAGAAAGCTATTCAATTTGGAATATACAATTTACCTTTACTATGGTTAAAGTATTGAGTAAAGGAGAAACAACCATCACAATGGTTACAAGATCTAACGTTAGGCAGATGGAAAAAAGTCAAACGATCAAACCCTGATATTGTGTAGTACAAATATCTATCGTTTTAGGACATTTTTGTTTAGGATTCACCTGGACATCCCACCAAATGTTCAAACTACTGTTGTATTTGTATCCACCAGGGAAAGACAGATGCAACGGTACTTAGTGATCATGACAGCTATTAAGATATCTAACGTTAGATTTGTAGGGAAAAGGTACAGATATGAGCAGGCAGGCTATATAATTATGAAAATCAGCTAATACATTCCTCATTCAGAGATAATGAGCGTGTTGTGCAGATTTTGATTTTTAAATCTAATAAACCGGAAAAATAAAATCCATTAATTGATTAGCATGTAGCTAGCTTAACGTTACATATCATCCATTCCTTCTGTAGGCCTGTTCGCGCCGATAACCAAACTTACCGTAATGAAAGTTGCCCACGTCCGGGTCATAAAAATAAGCGGTTCTATTGCTCATCATGAAAGAGATTTCTTCACAGTATTTTATTAATTTCGCGGAAGTTTTTGCAGCTGTAAAACTCGCAGTTTTCTTTCATTTAGCAGGCAGCCGCCATGGTAAACACCGAGTAGTCTACGTCATCGGACTGGGACAGTAGTGACGGAGAGGGGCGGGGGGAAGGACGCAACCGGAAAGAAGGGAACGGCAGACACCACATAAAGAGATTACCGAATAATGTCAAAGTTAAACTTTTTCTTTCTCGTAAAACTGAAGCTGAAAGAAAAACGTACTGATGCTGTTATTACGGTTCATGTATATCTGTCTTGTCATTTGTCATATGTTTTGTTGATAATTTTGAGAAACATGCATGGCCATTTAACTCCAACTGTGCTAAACTTGCAAAAACATCATCATCATCATCATCATCATCATCATCATCATCATCATCATCATCATCATCATCATCATCATCATCATCATCATCAATCCTGTTCAGGGTCGCGGGGGGGCTGGAGCCTATCCCAGCCGACATTGGGCGAAAGGCAGGGTACACCCTGGACAGGTCGCCAGTCCATCACAGGGCCAACACATAGAGACAAACAACCATTCACACGCAATTTTTAGAGTCACCGATTATCCTAAGCCGCACGTTTTTGGACTGTGGGAGGAAGCCGGAGAACCTGGAGGGAACCCACGCAGGCACAGGGAGAACATGCAAACTCCACACAGAAAGGCCCCGGAGGTGAAATTGAACCCAGAACCTTCTTGCTGTGCTAACCACTAACAGTGCTAACAGTGCTAACCACTACACCACCGTGCCGCCCATTGCAAAAACATAACCTAGCTAAATACAGCAAAAAAAATAAGAATAAGAAAAAAAAACAGCTAGTCACATGCTGTGAACAGATTTTAGTGTGTTTGAGGTGTGGCAAGGTGTGCGAGACTCAAAGACTACAAAGTAGCAGACTTCAAACTAGTCTTCCATTTGTGGAAATCCTTTTAGTTGCTATAGGATATATAATATTCCTCAAGGAAGTTTTAGCTTTACTTTCTGTAGGTACCTGCCTTTTCTTTGCAGAGTTTTCTATTTATTCCAAACAAACTGCTGCTGCCACAACTTTGAATCCTGACTGTACATAAGAATCTTCCATTTGGGAAATTATTCTGTCATCAATTATTCTATCATCCATCTATTTTTCTCGATTATAGTGGAAAAGGCAGTTTTCACATACATAAGATTCTTCCATAAATGCTCAGGCATATTTCTATGGTTATATGAGGTGTGCTTGTCACATGACATGCTGAACCTCTCTTCTTGTGAAGAGAGAGCAAGTCAATTAGTCATTAGAGCTGATCAGCAACACCTGTGGCACCAGTAGAAAACACTTTTATAACGCTCTGCTGCAGCTCAGGCAGCCGTTTTGTCTTGGTGATCCAACAATGGGAACTGCTTGGGCACTGGTTTTCGCTGGGCTCTTTTTGTGGCTAGCCAAAGGTCTGTATGGTGCCGTTTAAACCTGTATTTATCAACATGTTAGTCTACAGAGGAGGACAGCAAGTGGAAGAGTAAGACCATGCAGTTTTAGCCACTATGTCTGGCCTGATTGTGTTGCTATTCATCTTGAGTCTACCGGAGTAGTCTACAACTGTTGAACCATGGGGTTGTCTTTATCTGACTGGTCTTCTGTCAAATCAATCTTGGTGATTAGCTGTGCAATCAAAACCTGCACTAATCTCTAACTGCAAGTGCCTCATCTACAGGCTCTTCACCAGCTGAAGGCACCAATGGAAGACATGAGGGTGGTTTCAAGAGAAGCTTGAAAGGTAAGACTGAAAGTGATGACGGCAAACCTTTGGCGCTAATTGTAGGCTATAACATTCCTTTTGTATTGCAGAGCTGTCACCCAAGGCGATCGAGATAAACAATGCCATTAAACTACTTCAATCAATGGAGTCCATGATTGATGGTCAATATGCTAACCTAGGTAAGCAGGTTCTCGAAAAGTCCATTTATCCAAAGTTATTTGTGTGTGTGTGTGTGGCGCCTATCAATGGTGGTCTGGCTTATCAATATGGTAACTGAGCATTTAGTTTCCATTACGCTTTCCTAATGTCAGTGTTACCGTTCAACAGTACAATCTGCGCATAGCGGCGACCGGACCGTGAGCGACGACGGCGACCGGACCGTGAGCGGCAGCGACGGTGGCAACCGGACCGTGAGCAGCGGCGGCAACCGGACTGTGAGCGGCGACCGGACCACAATCATGTACGGCGGCAACCGGACTGTGAGCAGCGGCGGCAACCGGACCGTGAGCGGCAACCGGACCACAATCATGGACGGCGGCGACAGGACCGTGAGCAGCGGCGGCAACCGGACCGTGAGCGGCAGCGACGGCGGCAACCGGACCGTGAGCGGCGGCGACGGCGGCAACCGGACCGTGAGCGGCAACCGGACCACAATCATGGACGGCGGCAACCGGACTGTGAGCGGCAGCGACGGCGGCAACCGCACCGTGGGCGGCGACCGGACCACAATCATGTACGGCGGCAACCGGACCGTGAGTGTTGGCGGCGACCGGACCGTGAGCGGCGGCGACCGGACCGTGAGCGGCGGCAACCGGACCACAATCATGGACGGCGGCGACAGGACCGTGAGCAGCGGCGGCAACCGGACCGTGAGCGGCAGCGACGGCGGCAACCGCACCGTGGGCGGCGACCGGACCACAATCATGTACGGCGGCAACCGCACCGTGGGCGGCGACCGGACCACAATCATGTACGGCGGCAACCGGACCGTGAGCGGCGGCAACCGGACCACAATCATGGACGGCGGCGACAGGACCGTGAGCAGCGGCGGCGGCAACCGGACCGTGGGCGGCGACCGGACCACAATCATGTACAGCGGCAACCGGACCGTGAGCAGCGGCGGCAACCGGACTGTGAGCGGTGGCGACGGCGGCAACCGGACCGTGAGCGGCAACCGGACCACAATCATGGACGGCGGCGACAGGACCGTGAGCAGTGGCAGCAACCGGACCGTGAGCGGCAGCGACGGCGGCAACCGGACCGTGGGCGGCGACCGGACCACAACAATGTACGGCGGCAACCGGACCGTGAGCGGCAGCGACGGCGGCAACCGGACCACAATCATGTACGGCGGCAACCGGACTGTGAGCGGCAGCGGCGACCGGACCGTGACCGGACTGTGAGCGGCTAAGTCACCGGACCGTGCTAAGAGTTTAGAAATATTGACGTTCACGATGTGACATGACTGTATCTTCATGCTCTGCTTCATTAAAGCTCTTAACTATGTCACTTTGTTATTTATCCACCCAACATTAGCATTGATCTGGCATGTGAATTGACAAGTCTTAATACTGACTACATCACAGCGTTTCCATTTCAGCTTGCGTCACATGGGGACAGTCTGCCTGAACTCCAAGACGAGGTTAAACCTGTAACAAATCTTGCTGTAGTCTGAGCTGAGTATCAGGTTATGTAGGGCTTCAAATCATTTGTGTAACCCTTAATCAGTGAGTCTCAGTGTCCAAAGTGAGAACAAATGGCTAGTACATCCCCAGGCTTGGACCCTCAGAGGACAAGGAAAAACATCTTCAGGGAAAAATGAAATACTCCTTGGGAGGAGTTACTCAGGGGGATCCCCCTACCAGGACGGTTGGGCGTGAAATGGATGCAGAGTTTGGGCAAGCAGCAAGTACACGGTGCTTAAAAGTTTATTTGGGTGGGAAATCCAGGGGGCTGTTCCACAAAGCAGGCTTAGAAAAGCGCCGATTAACCTTGCAAGCCTGGTTTGAATTAACCAAACAAATCAATCGGGGCTAGGTTCCACAAATCCCAAGTCAAGCTACCGTGATCCGGCTAAACCAAGCCAGGCTCAAGCAATCCAGATAATTGCGCACGCACATTTATAAAGTTTAAGATCTGATCAATTAATCATGGCAAAAAATGACTAAAGACAGAGCCGCAGTATTCACAGCAACTGAACAGCGATTTTTAGTGGAGGTCTATGGAGAATTCAGCCATATTACAATGAAAAGGGGAATACGATTGCCATAAATAACGGGAGAGGGAAAGATTGGCAACAAATTGCTGCTAGATTGAATGCCTAAGTAATTTAATTTTAAAACAAACCAATCCAACTTTATAAAGCACATTTAAAACATTTGACCAAAGTGCCGTACAATCAATCGAGATAGTAAAAACACAAGGACTAGTTTAAGAGACAGAATGACAGTAATATAAAAGCAACAAGACCAAACAAAAGGAAAATGCAACTCTCATACTGAGTTAAAAGCCAAGGAGTACAAATGTGTTTTGAGGCGACATTTAAAAACAGTGTAGGGGCCAGTCTAACATGTAGAGGCAGCTCGTTCCAGAGTTTGGGGGCTGCAACTGCAAAAGCGCGATCTCCCCTGAGCTTAAGCCTAGCCTTAGGTACAACCAGGAGCAACTGATCAGCAGACCTTAGTGACCTGAATGGGACATATCGCTGTAAAACATAAGGTGGAGCTAGCCCATTTAATGATTTGTAAGCAAACAAAATCTTAAAATGAATCCTAAAACGTATAGGGAGCCAGTGGACGGAGGCCAGTACGGGGGAAATGTGCTCTCGCTTGTGCGTTCCTGTTAAAAGGCGATCTGCAGCATTCTGGACCAACTGCAAGCGTGAGAGGGATCACTAATGATGACCAAGGTATGACTCATTCATTATTATAAAGTGTTACGGATAATTCTAGTAGGTCTGATAATGCTAATGCAGGTTACAAGGCTTTTCAACGTCAACAGGGTGCTTCACAATCTTATCTGATGAAATAGCCTACCATTAAATGCATTCTCGATGAAATTCCGAAAAAATATGAAAAATGAATAAAGTAACGTCCCTCTTTTTCTCTTGTTTCCATGACACAAACACTGCCTTGCTTTAATGGCTTAGACAAATTACAACAATAGTCTCATAAAAGGCGATCTGCAGCATTCTGGACCAACTGTGAGAGGGAGGCCTGGCTAACACCAACATTGCAGTAGTCAAGTCAGGTCGTGATAAAAGCATGTATAACCCTTTCAAAATCGCCAAACGATAAAAAGGACTTGACCTTCGATAAGAACCTCAGCTGGAAAAAGCTAGATTTTACCACAGAATTGATCTGTTTGTCCAATTTAAAATCACAGTCACACAAATTGTATAGACCTTATTAAATATGTGTTCCAACAATATTGAACTGAAAAGCTGTGCTAAAAATATTATCAATGAAACCATGCCATATGAAACCTCAAGACTGTAAATGTACTATCTATTGCCATAAATGATGTCGTAAAGGCTGTATGTAAGGTTTCATCTTATTACAATCATCATACTGTACTGGAGCCTATATGGGGATCGAACTCACAACCTTAAGACAGAGTCCCATGCTCTACTAACTGAGCTGTTCGGTCTGGTTCTCACTTTTATTATATTTTTATGAAATCGGTTGTTTCCGTCCTGGAAATTGATCGGTTGAAAGCATGTTCTGCAGTGACTGTAAATCCCATACAGAAACAGTGAATGCGTCTCCTAGCAACCGTGGAAACCTCTTGACATATATTCAAGACACTTTATTATTTCAATGAATTTATTAAATAAAAATAATTGAGAAAATATAATAGTACAATAGTATAATAGTATAATAGTACATCATTTTAGATTTTTTATTTTCTATTAACGTTACATTTTATGTCTGGTAGTCTAGGGTCTACGGTAATAGTGTTGAACATTAGGATGGCGGAATCTTGTTTGAAAATCATTGCATTTCAGTCGGACCAGTGTTACGGGAGTACCGATTAAGCTTCAACTGTGGTTTAGCCTGATATCTATATGCCCCGAGGCAGGCTAGATATAGGACTAGGGCACTACGCAGGCGCCAACATTGCCCAGTTGCAGACAAGGAGCACTGCCCATCGTCCACAGCAAACACCTGCTCAGTCAGCATCGTCCTGGGAGTGGGGGACCATGCAGACGCCAACTCTGCCGAGCTGCAGCCTGGCACAGCTAGGAGACACACCCATATTCTCACTCACAGACAAACATGACCAGCATCAGTGGACAGGAGCAGGTTGACCAGGAGAACAGGACGTGTAGGCAGGATGCTAGTATCCATCGGCAGGAACCTGAGCTAGGGTGAGTTAACTGGTCTAGCCTTACTCTGAGAACAGACTGAGCCACTCCCTCAAGGCGATATGTGGTCAAATGATAGACAATAAATAGGTTTCTAGCTTTGACTAAAAGACTTTGATAGAGCCAGTGTAATGAGGACAGGATCGGCGTTATGTGGTAGAGATTTGGTGAGGATTCTGGCAGCAGCATTCTGAACCAGTTGGCGTTTTTGAGTGCGTCCAGTAGGTAAGCCCGAAAAGACATTGCAATAATCAATTCTCGATGATACAAAGGCATGTACTAAAACTTCTGTGTGACTTTAGTGTAAAGTGGTGTGTATATCCTGTCCACATGTCGAAGTGTCCTTGGGCAAGACACTGAACCCCAAATTGCTCCTGATGGTCAGACCAGCACCTTGCATGGTGTGTGAATTGGTGAATGAGAGGCATATATTGTAAAGTGCATTGGATAAAAGCACTATATAAATGCAGCCATTTACCATTTTAAAGTTGCAAAATTGAACACGTTTTTTCATTTATGTCAGCTGGAGATAAATTCTTGGAGTTTCCTTTCGCTCAACTCCACTCATGTACACGACAGAGGAATCAGGTTCTGTAATTCCTGTGTCTTCACTTGGTTGGTCTGTGTTTCTTGTGCCCTGTAAACTGGATTTATAGCCTATTTGAGCCCCCTAATTAACTGATATATTAATTAATGGTGTTAACTAACATGTTCAATTCAACTCACAGCAACAGTATTAATTCACTACCATTAACTAATGATGACCAAGGTATGACTCATTCATTATTATAAAGTGTTACGGATAATTCTAGTAGGTCTGATAATGCTAATGCAGGTTACAAGGCTTTTCAACGTCAACAGGGTGCTTCACAATCTTATCTGATGAAATAGCCTACCATTAAATGCATTCTCGATGAAATTCCGAAAAAATATGAAAAATGAATAAAGTAACGTCCCTCTTTTTCTCTTGTTTCCATGACACAAACACTGCCTTGCTTTAATGGCTTAGACAAATTACAACAATAGTCTGTCATAAATGAGCATTTTCAAAGTAGCAGACTTCAAAGTAGTCTTCCATTTATGGAAATCTAATGCAAATATCCTATAGGATATATAATATTCCTCAAGGAAGTTTTAGCTTTACTTTCTGTAGGTACGTATCTTTTCTTTGCTGCAGTGCAGAGTTTTCTATTTATTCCAAACAAACTGCTGCTGCCACAACTTTGAATCCTAACTGTACATAAGAATCTTCCATTTTGGAAATTTTGTGTGGCCATCTTGGACCATCCTTGTATCATCCATCTATTTTTCTCGATTGTAGTGGAAAAGGCAGTTTTCACATACATAAGATTCTTCCATAAATGCTCAGGCATATTTCTATGGTTATATGAGGTGTGCTTGTCACATGACATGCTGAACCTCTCTTCTTGTGAAGAGAGAGCAAGTCAATTAGTCATTAGAGCTGATCAGCAACACCTGTGGCACCAGTAGAAAACACTTTTATAAAGCTCTGCTGCAGCTCAGGCAGCCGTTTTGTCTTGGTGATCCAACAATGGGAACTGCTTGGGCACTGGTTTTCGCTGGGCTCTTTTTGTGGCTAGCCAAAGGTCTGTATGGTGCTGTTTAAACCTGTATTTATCAACATGTTAGTCTACAGAGGAGGACAGCAAGTGGAAGAGTAAGACCATGCAGTTTTAGCCACTATGTCTGGCCTGATTGTGTTGCTATTCATCTTGAGTCTACCGGAGTAGTCTACAACTGTTGAACCATGGGGTTGTCTTTATCTGACTGGTCTTCTGTCAAATCAATCTTGGTGATTAGCTGTGCAATCAAAACCTGCACTAATCTCTAACTGCAAGTGCCTCATCTACAGGCTCTTCACCAGCTGAAGGCACCAATGGAAGACATGAGGGTGGTTTCAAGAGAAGCTTGGAAGGTAAGACTGAAAGTGATGACGGCAAACCTTTGGCGCTAATTGTAGGCTATAACATTCCTTTTGTATTGCAGAGCTGTCACCCAAGGCGATCGAGATAAACAATGCCATTAAACTACTTCAATCAATAGAGTCCATGATTGATGGTCAATATGCTAACCTAGGTAAGCAGGTTCTCGAAAAGTCCATTTATCCAAAGTTAATTGTGTGTGTGTGTGTGGCGCCTATCAATGGTGGTCTGGCTTATCAATATGGTAACTGAGCATTTAGTTTCCATTAAGCTTTCCTAATGTCAGTGTTACCGTTCAACAGTACAATCTGCGCATAGCGGCGACCGGACCGTGAGCGACGACGGCGGCGACCGGACCGTGAGCAGCGGCGGCAACCGGACCGTGAGTGGCAGCGACGGCGGCGACCGGACCACAATCATGTACGGCGGCAACCGGACCGTGAGCGGCGGCGATAGCGGCAACCGGACCGTGAGCGGCAACCGGACCACAATCATGGATGGCGGCGACAGGACCGTGAGCAGCGGCAGCAACCGGACCGTGGGCGGCAGCGACGGTAGCGACCGGACCACAATCATGTACGGCGGCAAACCGAACCGTAAGTGGCAGCGACGGCGGCAACCGGACCGTGGGCGGCGACCGGACCACAATCATGTACGGCGGCAACCGGACCGTGAGCAGTGGCGGCAACCGGACCGTGAGCGGCGGCGACGGTGGCAACCGGACCACAATCATGGACGGCGGCGACCGGACCGTAAGTGGCAGCGACGGCGGCAACCGGACTGTGGGCGGCGACCGGACCACAATCATGTACGGCGGCAACCGGACCGTGAGCAGCGGCGGCAACCGGACCGTGAGCAGTGGCGGCAACCGGACCGTGAGCGGCGGCGACGGCGGCAACCGGACCACAATCATGGACGGCGGCGACCGGACCGTAAGTGGCAGCGACGGCGGCAACCGGACCGTGGGCGGCGACCAGGACCACAATCATGTACGGCGGCAACCGGACCGTGAGCGGCGACCGGACCACAATCATGTACGGCGGCAACCGGACCGTGAGCAGCGGCGGCAACCGGACCGTGAGCGGCGGCGACGGCGGCGACCGGACCACAATCATGTACGGCGGCAACCGGACCGTGAGCAGCGGCGGCAACCGGACCGTGAGCGGCGGCGACGGCGGCAACCGGACCACAATCATGGACGGCGGCGACAGGACCATGAGCAGCGGCGGCAACCGGACCATGAGCGGCAGCGACGGCGGCAACCGGACCGTGGGCGGCGACCGGACCACAATCATGTACGGCGGCAACCGGACCGTGAGCAGTGGCGGCAACCGGACCACAATCATGGAAGGCGGCAGCGACGGCGGCAACCGGACCGTGCTAAGAGTTTAGAAATATTGACGTTCACGATGTGACATGACTGTATCTTCATGCTCTGCTTCATTAAAGCTCTTAATTATGTCACTTTGTTATTTATCCACCCAACATTAGCATTGATCTGGCATGTGAATTGACAAGTCTTAATACTGACTACATCACAGCGTTTCCATTTCAGCTTGCGTGACATGGGGACAGTCTGCCTGAACTCCAAGACGAGGTTAAACCTGTAACAAATCTTGCTGTAGTCTGAGCTGAGTATCAGGTTATGTAGGGCTTCAAATCATTTGTGTAACCCTTAATCAGTGAGTCTCAGTGTCCAAAGTGTGAGAACAAATGGCTAGTACATCCCCAGGCTTGGACCCTCAGAGGACAAGGAAAAACATCTTCAGGGAAAAATGAAATACTCCTTGGGAGGAGTTACTCAGGGGGATCCCCCTACCAGGACGGTTGGGCGTGAAATGGATGCAGAGTTTGGGCAAGCAGCAAGTACACGGTGCTTAAAAGTTTATTTGGGTGGGAAATCCAGGGGGCTGTTCCACAAAGCAGGCTTAGAAAAGCGGCGATTAACCTTGCAAGCCTGGTTTGAATTAACCAAACAAATCAATCGGGGCTAAAGCGGTTCCACAAATCCCAAGTCAAGCTACCGTGATCCGGCTAAACCAAGCCAGGCTCAAGCAATCCAGATAATTGCGCATGCACATTTATACAGTTTAAGATCTGATCAATTAATCATGGCAAAAAATGACTAAAGACAGAGCCGCAGTATTCACAGCAACTGAACAGCGATTTTTAGTGGAGGTCTATGGAGAATTCAGCCATATTACAATGAAAAGGGAAATACGATTGCCATAAATAAAGGGAGAGGGAAAGATTGGCAACAAATTGCTGCTAGATTAAATGCCTAAGTAATTGAATTTAAAAACAAACCAATCCAACTTTATAAAGCACATTTAAAACATTTGACCAAAGTGCCGTACAATCAATCGAGATAGTAAAAACACAACAAGGACTAGTTTAAGAGACAGAATGACAGTAATATAAAAGCAACAAGACCAAACAAAAAGGAAAATGCAACTCATACTGAGTTAAAAGCCAAGGAGTACAAATGTGTTTTGAGGCGACATTTAAAAACAGTGTAGGGGCCAGTCTAACATGTTTGGGGGCCCCAGAGTTTGGGGGCTGCAACTGCAAAAGCGCGATCTCCCCTGAGCTTAAGCCTAGCCTTAGGTACAACCAGGAGCAACTGATCAGCGGACCTGAGTGACCTTAATGGGACATATCGCTGTAAAACATCAGAGAGATAAGGTGGAGCTAGCCCATTTAATGATTTGTAAGCAAACAAAATCTTAAAATGAATCCTAAAACGTATAGGGAGCCAGTGGACGGAGGCCAGTACGGGGGAAATGTGCTCTCGCTTGTGCGTTCCTGTTAAAAGGCGATCTGCAGCATTCTGGACCAACTGCAAGCGTGAGAGGGATCACTAATGATGACCAAGGTATGACTCATTCATTATTATAAAGTGTTACGGATAATTCTAGTAGGTCTGATAATGCTAATGCAGGTTACAAGGCTTTTCAACGTCAACAGGGTGCTTCACAATCTTATCTGATGAAATAGCCTACCATTAAATGCATTCTCGATGAAATTCCGAAAAAATATGAAAAATGAATAAAGTAACGTCCCTCTTTTTCTCTTGTTTCCATGACACAAACACTGCCTTGCTTTAATGGCTTAGATAAATTACAACAATAGTCTGTCATAAATTTGCATTTTCAAAGTAGCAGACTTCAAAGTAGTCTTCCATTTATGGAAATCTAATGCAAATATCCTATAGGATATATAATATTCCTATAATATTCCTCCAGGAAGTTTTAGCTTTACTTTCTGTAGGTACGTATCTTTTCTTTGCTGCAGTGCAGAGTTTTCTATTTATTCCAAACAAACTGCTGCTGCTACAACTTTGAATCCTGACTGTACATAAGAATCTTCCATTTGGGAAATGATGTGTGGCCATCTTGGACCATCCTTGTATCATCCATCTATTTTTCTCGATTGTAGTGGAAAAGGTAGTTTTCACATACATAAGATTCTTCCATAAATGCTCAGGCATATTTCTATGGTTATATGAGGTGTGCTTGTCACATGACATGCTGAACCTCTCTTCTTGTGAAGAGAGAGCAAGTCAATTAGTCATTAGAGCTGATCAGCAACACCTGTGGCACCAGTAGAAAACACTTTTATAAAGCTCTGCTGCAGCTCAGGCAGCCGTTTTGTCTTGGTGATCCAACAATGGGAACTGCTTGGGCACTGGTTTTCGCTGGGCTCTTTTTGTGGCTAGCCAAAGGTCTGTATGGTGCCGTTTAAACCTGTATTTATCAACATGTTAGTCTACAGAGGAGGACAGCAAGTGGAAGAGTAAGACCATGCAGTTTTAGCCACTATGTCTGGCCTGATTGTGTTGCTATTCATCTTGAGTCTACCGGAGTAGTCTACAACTGTTGAACCATGGGGTTGTCTTTATCTGACTGGTCTTCTGTCAAATCAATCAAAACCTGCACTAATCTCTAACTGCAAGTGCCTCATCTACAGGCTCTTGTTCCAGCGGTGGCGGCGACCGGACCGTGAGCGGCGGCGACAGCGACGGCGGCAACCGGGCCGTGAGCGGCGGCGGCAACCGGACCGTGAGCGGCAACCGGACCACAATCATGGACGGCGGCGACAGGACCGTGAGCAGCGGTGGCAACCGGACCGTGAGCGGCAGCGACGGCGGCAACCGGACCGTGAGCGGTAGCGACGGCGGCAACCGGCCCGTGAGCGGCAACCGGCCCGTGAGCGGCAACCGGACCACAATCATGGACGGCGGCGACAGGACCGTGAGCAGCGGTGGCAACCGGACCGTGAGCGGCAGCGACGGCGGCAACCGGACCGTGAGCGGCAACCGGACCGTGAGCGGTAGCGGCGGCGGCAACCGGCCCGTGAGCAGCGGCGGCAACCGGACCGTGAGCGGCAACCGGACCGTGAGCGGCAACCGGACCGTGAGCGGCAACCGGACCGTGAGCAGCGGCGGCAACCGGCCCGTGAGTGGCAACCGGACCACAATCATGGACGGCGGCGACAGGACCGTGAGCAGCGGTGGCAACCGGACCGTGAGCGGCGGCAACCGGACCGTGAGCGGCGGCAACCGGACCGTGAGCGGCGGCAACCGGACCGTGAGCGGTAGCGACGGCGGCAACCGGACCGTGAGCAGCGGCGGCAACCGGCCCGTGAGCGGCAACCGGACCACAATCATGGACGGCGGCGACAGGACCGTGAGCAGCGGTGGCGACCGGACCGTGACCGGACCGTGAGCGGCTAAGTCACCGGACCGTGCTAAGTTTAGAAATATTGACGTTCACGATGTGACATGACTGTATCTTCATGCTCTGCTTCATTAAAGCTCTTAACTATGTCACTTTGTTATTTATCCAGCCAACATTAGCATTGATCTGGCATGTGAATTGACAAGTCTTAATACTGACTACATCACAGCGTTTCCATTTCAGCTTGCGTGACATGGGGACAGTCTGCCTGAACTCCAAGACGAGGTTAAACCTGTAACAAATCTTGCTGTAGTCTGAGCTGAGTATCAGGTTATGTAGGGCTTCAAATCATTTGTGTAACCCTTAATCAGTGAGTCTCAGTGTCCAAAGTGTGAGAACAAATGGTTAGTACATCCCCAGGCTTGGACCCTCAGAGGACAAGGAAAAACATCTTCAGGGAAAAATGAAATACTCCTTGGGAGGAGTTACTCAGGGGGATCCCCCTACCAGGACGGTTGGGCGTGAAATGGATGCAGAGTTTGGGCAAGCAGCAAGTACACGGTGCTTAAAAGTTTATTTGGGTGGGAAATCCAGGGGGCTGTTCCACAAAGCAGGCTTAGAAAAGCAGCGATTAACCTTGCAAGCCTGGTTTGAATTAACCAAACAAATCAATCGGGGCTAAAGCGGTTCCACAAATCCCAAGTCAAGCTACCGTGATCCGGCTAAACCAAGCCAGGCTCAAGCAATCCAGATAATTGCGCACGCACATTTATACAGTTTAAGATCTGATCAATTAATCATGGCAAAAAATGACTAAAGACAGAGCCGCAGTATTCACAGCAACTGAACAGCGATTTTTAGTGGAGGTCTATGGAGAATTCAGCCATATTACAATGAAAAGGGAAATACGATTGCCATAAATAAAGGGAGAGGGAAAGATTGGCAACAAATTGCTGCTAGATTGAATGCCTAAGTAATTGAATTTAAAAACAAACCAATCCAACTTTATAAAGCACATTTAAAACATTTGACCAAAGTGCCGTACAATCAATCGAGATAGTAAAAACACAAGGACTAGTTTAAGAGACAGAATGACTAATATAAAAGCAACAAGACCAAACAAAAAGGAAAATGCATCTCTCATACTGAGTTAAAAGCCAAGGAGTACAAATGTGTTTTGAGGCGACATTTAAAAACAGTCTAGGGGCCAGTCTAACATGTTTGGGGGCCCCAGAGTTTGGGGGCTGCAACTGCAAAAGAGCGATCTCCCCTGAGCTTAAGCCTAGGCCTTAGGTACAACCAGGAGCAACTGATCAGCGGACCTGAGTGACCTTAATGGGACA
Organism: Hoplostethus mediterraneus; assembly: GCA_034670385.1. Classification (NCBI taxonomy): domain Eukaryota; kingdom Metazoa; phylum Chordata; class Actinopteri; order Trachichthyiformes; family Trachichthyidae; genus Hoplostethus; species Hoplostethus mediterraneus. The sequence goes on from JAXDDW010000102.1 coordinate 1,767,699, forward strand.
TATCGCTGTAAAACATCAGAGATAAGGTGGAGCTAGCCCATTTAATGATTTGTAAGCAAACAATAAAATCTTAAAATGAATCCTAAAACGTGGAGGGAGGCCAGTATGGGGGAAATGTATATAATGTAAATGTATATATGGGAATATACACTATATTGCCAAAAGTATTCACTCACCCATCCAAATAATTGAAATCAGGTGTTCCAATCACTTCCATGGCCATGGGTGTTTAAAATCAAGCACCAAGGCATGCAGACTGTTTCTACAAGCATTTGTGAAAGAATGGGTCGCTCTCAGGAGCTCAGTGAATTCCAGCGTGGTACTGTGATAGGATGCCACCTGTGCAACAAGTCCAGTCGTGAAATTTCCTCGCTCCTAAATATTCCACAGTCAACTGTCAGTGGTATTATAACAAAGTGGAAGCGATTGGGAACGACAGCAACTCAGCCACGAAGTGGTAGGCCACGTAAAATGACGGAGCGGGGTCAGCGGATGCTGAAGCGCATAGTGCGCAGAGGTCGCCAACTTTCTGCAGAGTCAATCGCTACAGACCTCCAAACTTCATGTGGCCTTCAGATTAGCTCAAGAACAGTGCGTAGAGAGCTTCATGGAATGGGTTTCCATGGCCGAGCAGCTGCATCCAAGCCATACATCACCAAGTGCAATGCAAAGCGTCGGATGCAGTGGTGTAAAGCACGCCGCCACTGGACTCTAGAGCAGTGGAGACGCGTTCTCTGGAGTGACGAATCGTGCTTCACCATCTGGCGATCTGATGGACGAGTCTGGGTTTGGCGGTTGCCAGGAGAACGGTACTTGTCTGACTGCATTGTGCCAAGTGTAAAGTTTGGTGGAGGGGGGATTATGGTGTGGGGTTGGTTTTCAGGAGCTGGGCTTGGCCCCTTAGTTCCAGTGAAAGGAACTCTGAATGCTTCAGCATACCAAGTGATTTTAGACAATTCCATGCTCCCAACTTTGTGGGAACAGTTTGGGGATGGCCCCTTCCTGTTCCAACATGACTGTGCACCAGTGCACAAAGCAAGGTCCATAAAGACATGGATGAGAGAGTTTGGTGTGGCTGAACTTGACTGGCCTGCACAGAGTCCTGACCTCAACCCGATAGAACACCTTTGGGATGAATTAGAGCGGAGACTGAGAGCCAGGCCTTCTCGTCCAACATCAGTGTGTGACCTCACAAATGCGCTTCTGGAAGAATGGTCAAAAATTCCCATAAACACACTCCTAAACCTTGTGGAAAGCCTTCCCAGAAGAGTTGAAGCTGTTATAGCTTTATAACAGCTTCTGGTCTTGGACCGACGTCATATTAAACCCTATGGATTAAGAATGGGATGTCACTTAAGTTCATATGCGAGTCAAGGCAGGTGAGCCAATACTTTTGGCAATATAGTGTAACTAAAGTCCAACAGCATAGTTGCTGCACTTGTTACGGCTCCTCTAATATCAGTGCAGACTGGCAGGGTAACGTTAGGAGCGGCTTGCTAGACTACAGAGCACCGCTAACGCTATGCTGTCATGAAGTGGACTGGTAATGAAGCAGTGGTCTTTTTTATTTGATGACTTGTTTGATCGATTGAGAGCGTGAAAAGTATGAATTGTGAACGAATCGCGATCGTCCATGCTTTTCTATCTCCATCAGATGAACGGCAAATGTCACTGTGATAATACCATTATTGCCATAGTAATCGCCGATAACAAACTCGTCCCGTCTGCTTACGTAAACGTCATCGATGACGTATCAGCGTCTAAGGGTTGTCCCAATACTTAGGGAGATATCTTCTAGCCCTACCCCATGGCCCTCGGTTGCGATGGCCAAGGGGTAGGGCCAAGCCGAAGCCGTAGGGGTGAAAATGAGAATTGTGATCGGCCCCAAGTCAATTAGTCATTAGAGCTGATCAGCAACACCTGTGGCACCAGTAGAAAACACTTTTATAAAGCTCTGCTGCGGCTCAGGCAGCCGTTTTGTCTTGGTGATCCAACAATGGGAACTGCTTGGGCACTGGTTTTCGCTGGGCTCTTTTTGTGGCTAGCCAAAGGTCTGTATGGTGCTGTTTAAACCTGTATTTATCAACATGTAGAGATGGGCGGATGAAGCCTTATGAAGCTTTTGAGGCTTCTTCCTGATTGTACCGAAAAAAGATTCGAAGCTTCAAAGCCTCAAAGACAGACCCTACCAGTGACATCTAGTGGTCAGCTGCAATTACAGCAGCCACGAACTTCCAAATGATTCACACATCTTGTTGATTCCAGTTCCAACACAAAAGCAATAAAGTCAGTCTTAAGCAGCTGTCTTCATTCTGAGAATCATTGTCCACACATGAAAGTGTTACGACATTTATATAATAAAATGTTTAAATGTGTTGTCCTGTTATAATTACTTGAAACATGATTTAGATTGATATGGCAGGTTTGTGCTGTGAAGTGAGATGACAGGTATTTCAACATCAGTGTTTTGGAGGTATGACTGAAGGTTTGTGAGAAGTTCTCATGCAATTCAGTGGAAAGCACTTATGGTGGTAATGATCATAAGGACATCCCTGGATTTGGATCATATACCTTTTCCTGATTTTCATTAAGAGAACATGATTGTAATGTAACACATAATATGAAAAGATTCAAATTCAACGCTGTAGAGGTACTTTTGTGGGAATGATTCTGAAGTAAAAAAAATAAAGTGAATATGTGCATGAATGAAGCAGCGCCAAACATTCGAATCAGTCACCTCACTTCCGGTGTTTCATTGTGACGTATGAAGCTTCAAACGTCATCGGTCACGTGATCACGGAGATTTGATACAAGCCTCAACACAGCGTTTCGAACCAGTCTGCTTCAATAGACTGAAACAGGCTTCAGAGCCTCAGTGTCAAACGTCCCATCTCTATCAACATGTTAGTCTACAGAGGAGGACAGCAAGTGGAAGAGTAAGACCATGCAGTTTTAGCCACTATGTCTGGCCTGATTGTGTTGCTATTCATCTTGAGTCTACCGGAGTAGTCTACAACTGTTGAACCATGGGGTTGTCTTTATCTTCTGTCAAATCAATCTTGGTGATTTTCCTAATGTCGGTTTTTCCGTTCAACAGTACAATCTGCGCATGGCGGCAACCAGACTGTGAGTGATGGCGGCAGCCTGACTGTGAGTGATGGCGGCAGCCTGACTGTGAGTGATGGCGGCAACCTGACGGTGAGTGATGGCGGCAACCTGACGGTAAGTGATGGCGGCAGCCTGACGGTGAGAGATGGCGGCAGCCTGACGGTGAGAGATGGCGTCAGCCTGACGGTGAGCGATGGCGTCAGCCTGACGGTGAGCGATGGCGTCAGCCTGACGGTGAGCGATAGCGGCAACCTGACGGTGAACGATGGCGGCAACCAGACGGTGAGCGATGGCGGCAGCCTGACGGTGAGAGATGGCGGCAGCCTGACGGTGAGCAATGGCGGCAGCCTGACGGTGAGCGACGGCGGCAACCTGACGGTGAACGACGGTGGCAACCAGACGTTGAGCGACGGCGGCAACCAGGCGTTGAGCGACGGCGGCAACCAGACGTTGAGCGTCGCCGGCAACCAGACGTTGAGCGAGCGACGGCGGCAACCAGACCAAAACTCCACTTCTGTATTGACAGAAGCTATTGTGCATCAACTCCTCACTGCTCTTTTGCACATGATTGTGGCTGCCATCAGAAGCCCAGAGACCCCAATGTCTGAGCAGGAAATTAAGGTTTAGGAAACTCCAAGAGTTTATAAATATTGATGTCTAGGATGTGACCATGTATGTATCTTCATGCTCTGCTTCATTAAAGCTCTTAACTATGTCCACCCAACATTAGCATTGATCTGGCATGTGAATTGACAAGTCTTAATACTGACTACGTCACAGCGTTTCCATTTCAGCTTGCGTGACATGGGGACAGTCTGCCTGAACTCCAAGACGAGGTTAAACCTGTAACAAATCTTGCTGTAGTCTGAGCTGAGTATCAGGTTATGTAGGGCTTCAAATCATTTATTTGTGTAGACCTTAATCAGTGAGTCTCAGTGTCCAAAGTGTGAAAACAAATGGTTAGTACATGACATCCCCCAGCCTTGGACCCTCAGAGGACAAGGGTGAAATACTGCTTGGGAAGAGTTACTCAGAGGGATCCCCTACCAGGACGGTCGGGCGTGGAATAGATGCAGAGTTTGGGCAAGCAGCATATACACAGTGCTTAAAAGTTTATTTGGGTGGGAAATCCAGGTCTGATATGGGGCTTCACCGCAAACAGCAGCTCAGTTGGCGTCATCGTATGACTAGGGCACTACACAGGCGCCAACATTGCCCAGTTGCAGACTGGGAGCACTGCCCATCGTCCACAGCAAACACCTGCTCAGTCAGCATCGTCCTGGGAGTGGGGGACCATGCAGACGCCAACTCTGCCGAGCTGCAGCCTGGCACAGCTAGGAGACACACCCATATTCTCACTCACAGACAAACATGACCAGCATCAGTGGACAGGAGCAGGTTGACCAGGAGAACAGGACGTGTAGGCAGGATGCTAGTATCCATTGGCAGGAACCTGAGCTAGGGTGAGTTAACTGGTCTAGCCTTACACTGAGAACAGACTGAGCCACTCCCTCAAGGCGATATGTGGTCAAATGATAAAGAGAATAAATAACAGACTTTGATAGAGCCAGTGTAATGAGGACAGGATGTGCGTTATGTAGTCGAATTTCCCAGTTTCGGTCAGGTTTCTGGCAGCAGCATTCTGAACCAGTTGGCGTTTTTAGTGTTTGTGTAGAAAGGTGTGCAAAACTCTTTGGCACTTTAAAAGTTGGCTGCACAAAGATGACAAAAAAACAGCAAGTTTAGCTTGTCTGATGTCAAGACTGTGCCACATAACATTACTTCCTGGCTTATTAGCATTTTGTAACTGAATTAAGTCACTTTTTAGTCAGTTAGGCAGTTATCTGACAACAGAAAACAGACTGTAAGAAAAATATCAATCTGTTGACATACACCAACACAAAGGGCTTAATCCTGATTTTTGGAAACTGTGCCCATACCTGTTCATTGGTGTCCTAATGTTGGAAAAACAAATTGCATGTGGTTTTCTGTGATTGACAGCAATGACAAGATTTGTACACCACACAGGTGAAAGAATATCAGATTTGAGCTGGCAACCAGTCTAGTCACAGTTTTTAATGTGGGTACTGTCTACCTTTGTGTATACTGCAACATTTATATAGGGATTATTGTTGTTGTGTTAATCTCTTGATTTTGGCAACATTCACTGTGTCCAGCTGAATAAATGAGATTTAAAAAAATCATACCTCTGCAAGATGCTGCTGCACTGTCATTTAGCTGGTTTTAGGGTACTGACGTTTGACCTACATACACAGAAATAAAGTGTAAAAACAATTCCACACTCATAGATCGTCTGCGTTGCTATACCACATTACGGACGTTGGCTGTGTTCGTTCAGAACGTGTGAGTGTTTATTTTCAACACCTGCTCGTCGAAAAAGTTGTGGACAAATACCACTAGAGCTTCTCCAGGTTGTACAATGATGGTCAACAGACTTTACACAAGGAAAGGAAAGCAAGGGGCATGAGGTAGAACACAAAACAGACATGTTACCAGCTAGTCTACATCTAATAGATTACACACACATACAAGCCTGTAAAGAAACACACACACACACACACACACACACACACACACACACACACACACACACACACACACACACACACAAGGTTCTAAAACAAGAGGTTTAATGGCTTTCAAAGATTCCCCAGCACTCTGTTTCTACCACTCTTAAAGGTGTGTGTGTGTGTGTGTTGACATGGTTGTGTGCGTGCACTTCTTTTACAAGTGCCTTTGCATTTATGTGTATGTGATGGCAAGACCAGATGTGCCCAAAAGGGCTACCAGCACAACCCTTCATAGCTGGGGTCATGTCCGCCTGCAGCGTCTATGTCTGTGTATGTGTGTGTGAGTGTGTGTGTGTGTGTGTGTGTGTGTGTGTGTGTGTGTGTGTGTGTGTGTGTGTGTGTGTAAATGTGTGTGTGTGGTTGACAGGTAAACCCTAGAGGGAATTGACCTGATTTATGGGTCTCCCCCTCCGAACAGCACTACGTACATCCCCTGTACATGCACACACACACACACACACACACACACACACACACACACAGAGTCAGCAATTTATTGCATTCACATACACACATAAGCAGACAAATTGAAAAAGAGAGAAAGACGCTAACGTACACACACACACACACACACTGACAGAGAGAGGAAAAGTTGGAGGGGAAGAAGGATTTATTTGATAAGAGAGATATTGATTTTCCAGGCATTTTAATTGTTATATTCAATGTTAAAAAACACCAAAACTACACTGAACTAGCTTTTTTATACATAACCGCCCTATTGAGGTCTTTACGCACTTCAATTTGAAACCTTGAGTGTAATGAAATCAAATAATAATCAAATTTAGATTGGAAAATAAGTGATAAAACAATAATTTGGTCACAAGGGCAGCATAATTCAGGGCAGGTTTGATTTTCTCTAGATATAGTCCACAAAGTTCTCACATAAAGACATTGAAATAGAAACGTGTACCTGGCAATACAAATTCAATAATCAGATAAGATCATAGACAACTGATCTAATAACCTCCATTTAAAGATGACATTTTAAGCCCCATGGTCCTTTTGTCATTTCACAGCTAAGGTACTAGCACACCGCCAAAACATCCAGAAATGTGTTGCTGTCCAACAACCTTTGGAGCCCGATGGATGTACCGGCTGATGTAGCCCATCGGTTATTGTGTAAGTATTGGATGCAAAAGTCTCCCATCTGCCGAGCCCTGCATGAAGCAGAAGGCTGGTGGGTTAGTAGTCGAAACAAGCGAGGGTGGATGAAAGACTTTCATGTTGGTACGGAGTCAGGTGAGTTAGAATGAGTCTAGTAGCTCACAAAAAGAGAAAATGTTAAAAAAGAAAAGAAAAGAAAAGAAAAGCCACTCCAGTCTAATCAGACATTGTAGGTCCACAACGTTAAATGGATTGAATCCCCCTGAAATCACTGTTAGCATGGGAACGTGTGTGTGTGTGTGTGTGTGTGTGTGTGTGTGAGACACTTCTCCACCTGTGACCTCTGGAGAGTGTGAGGGAGGGTCTGGCAGGAACGATCATGATAGAGCGACACCGCCTCTCCTCTCCTCTCTCTACAGTATGTGTGTCGGCTTGTCGGCTGTTTTGCTTTGGAATGTCTGGATGTACGTTTCTCTTTAACCCTCTCACTCGCTTGCTTCCTCTCTCTCTCTCTCTCTCTCTCTCTCTCTGCTGCCCTCTCTATCTCCCTCTCCCTCCGCGTCTTTCTCGGCCAGCGGCTAAATTGGCAGAGCTTCTATGGGTTGAATGGTTTATGCATTTATGTATTCCTGATGATACAGGTTACAGTAGGTTCAACACAGGTGAGCATTAGGTGGGGATGGTGTGCGTGTGCGTGTGCGTGTGCGTGTGCGTGTGCGTGTGCGTGTGCGTGTGCGTGTGCGTGTGCGTGTGCGTGTGTGTGTGTGTGTGTGTGTGTGCATAGTCTTTCATTGTCTCTGCTCATCATTTAAGAGCTTGTGTTGTTTATGTCACATAGACGGATGGATAGGCTGTTTCTCATGTGCATTACTCCTTGTTGGAAGTTTATCTTGATATTAGCTGGTGTTGGCTGAAAATGGACAATGCAGGGTTGTTTTTAACATCTTCATCTTCATCTTCATCTTCATTCGTTTCTGTTGGATCTGCTGTAAAGAGCTAGCTTACGCTACTGTGAAAATGTGACTGTGTTGTTTCTGTCAGTTACAGGCTACTGTCACTCAAGGGGTATTATACCTGGATTGTTTTGAATGTGTATTATTGTGTGTTATAGATAGACCCTATTCTTCTGTATATTGACATTTACCATGGCAATGGTGTACAGGAATGAGTGAGAGAGGATTCACGTGTGTGTGTGTGTGTGTGTGTGTGTGTGTGTGTGTGTGTGTGTGTGTGTTTTATCCTTAGCTGCCGTGTTTTGGCCCCGGGGTCCAGATCTGTTCTGTCAAGCATCTGTCTGCCTGTTTGTTGAAACACACACTCACTCAATCTCTCTTTCTCTCTGTCACGAACACACACACACACACACACACACACACACACAGTCACATGAATCCTCTCTCACTCATTCCGGTGTATCTATAACACACACACAATTATACATACCATACACCAAGCACAGCTCTCTGACCTTTACGATCGCCAGGTCGTAAGGAAGGCCCGTGCCACATTGGACTGTACTGACCAGCCCTGCAGAGGGAGTTTGAGCTTCTACCTTCAGGTAGGAGATATAGAGACCCAACTCAGGGGACTCAAAAATTCAAAGACTCCCTTGTTTGCGATTAGAAGGGTGAATTTGCACAAATGATTGCAATGAGCTATTTGATCATCTTTTGTCTTCACATGAAGTGATCTTGCACTGTACTGTATTGTATTGTTGTCTTTGTGTTCTGTCTGGTATGTTGCTTTTTATGTTGTATTTATGACGGATTGAAAGTGTTTTAATACCTGGCTGCACCCAAATTTCCCCGAGTGGGATAATAAAATTTGACTTGACTTGACTTGACATTCAAAACAGTTCTATACGTGGTATATGATCAATGTTCAGCTCCCAAGGGTGGTACACACACATATGCAAACACTCACAAACTCACATACACATATAGCATCTCTCTCTCGCTCTCTCTCTCTCTCTCTTTCTCTCAGACACACATGAAAAGGACATGCTTTTCTTCTGATCAATTAATAACCTTACACTGGATGTATTGGATTTTCAACTAGAGGGAGTAGTTCATTAGAAAGCTGCAATAAAAAAAAGAGTTAAAGTCACAAACTGAAATCAGATCACTACACCAAACTGATAACTTGCACCAAAACAAAAAGAACACCAGGCCGCTCCTTCAAGACGTATAAAGATACAATGGGGAAGAGGATTTATGGGTAATGTATGAGCTGTAGATCATCTCTTGTTGTTCTCTGAGTTCACAACGAGTCCAGTCCAAACGCTAACCAGTTCCACAAGTCCATCTTGTCGATAAGCCAAGTTCCTCTAAGACCGTATCGCGGCCGTGGCCATACCTCTTCATGCATGCTGCATTTCATGCCTAGCGATCGCAATTTGCTGCCATAACATGAAAACATGTGTATGGCGTGCTTTCCCATCACAACTTGATTTGGTAGTTAGCATGAGCAGTGATAGCCACCATGGCTGAACGGACAAAGAAAAGAGCGCCACCTCAGAAACTCAAACTTCACCAACAGAAAATCCAAGGAGAACTGCAATGACTGCAATGTTAAAATAACAAAAATCTTGCAGATTATCACTTTAATGTCACAACTCCCATCTGCAGCCATTTTTGCAGCATCCATTTTGTGTCCGTCTTGGTGAGCATCCATTTTTATTGGCTTGGTGATGCAAAATGGTGCAAACCACCATACGTTATCAACTGCTGACCCCGATAAAAATCACAGCTCAGACCATCCCGGTCATAAATGACTCACCGGTTACATGCAATAAAAACATACGCTATCAATAAATACATAATAAACAGATCAATATGTGTAGCGGTGGATAAATGTGCTGTGAAATCATAACAACAGTTACTGTAACAAACAAATGCCAAATAAATGTCACAGTACAAATATGTGTGTCTAGCAGCTGTGCGGTTGTGTATCAAGTAACCTGGCGTGGTTTACACGTGTTTTTTTCTATGTAAAAATACACCCAGTTTATCTTAATCCTGAGGTGGGACTGAAACAGAGAAGAGCGTCCCATCCAGATTTGTCCTATTTGCCCAAATTATTAATATTATTCTGGCATCACTCGTGGGGAAACTTGTCAACAGGGAGTGACGGATCTAAACTTCAAAACAAAACATCAGTGTGGAGCGAGAGAAAGCTGGACTAGTCTTTGTTGTGAGTCCGGGGATGAAGAAACACAGAAGCTGTACCACACAAAGCTGGGATGCTTTTATGCGATGAACATGGCTGATGTCAAGTCTCATCTGGACACAAAGGGAAGCGTGTTGCAGCAAGCAGCGCTCGGTGTCGTTTGGCGGTTTTCACACAAGTATAAATGAAGTGAACCTGACTGTCATTTCCCTCAGCAGCTTTTGATGGAAGAATTATGCTGATGACAAGTATGCTGACGACTTTACAATGATGCTTCAGCTATTGGACCAATATAATTATGGTGGTAGGTGCATACTATTTCAGAATCTGAGGATAATCCTCTGCTTTGCCATTTAGATCAATTATATACTTAGATTCTGAGAGCTTTCAATTCAAACATGGGAGTGAATGAAAGAGGGCAATACAGAAAACAACATATGGCTGTTTTTTCGTCTCCTTGGATGACACTCCCTGATAACTACCTTACAAATAACAAATACCTTACACCCTATTTACCCAGGATCCACCGATGGCAGCCTCACTCATCAACCAGTTGTTGCTCCATTTACCTGACCCAACTTTTAAAAACTTTTCACCTGTATTTGATGGTTTTTAGTAGGTGATATTTTTATGAGGTGCTCAGCAGTGAGCATGGCAGGTAGGAGAGCTCAGGAAAATGTGAAGACGGCATCCAGCCCAACAAGGAGTACATATGGGGAACGGGAGAGGGCAGGAGTGGTAGGAGTAGCAGGAGCAACATGTTGTGCATGAGTGTCCCTTTAGCCCCACATTGTTTGGACCAAACAACAAATTGAACATAATAGATTCAATAATAAATAATTTAGACTCATTCATATGGCTGTAAACAGTAAGTGTATGAACTGCTGTGTTCACTCAAAGTGTCTATGTTACAGTGCCACTACTTCTGGATAAATAAAGTCCTTAGTTTGTACAAATATAAAGTTTGATCAGTTGTTCACTGAAAATGTGTAGATGAGGAGATTCATTAGATGATTTGATGTAAATAACATATTCTTGCAGAACATTTTTTTAGGAAAATAGTTTATTTGAATCAAGTATATCAGGTATTGCCATCATAATCATGGTTGAACATTAAAGGAGCCCTAAAGCTGGATTCCTGGAGTTAGACAATACTTTTACTTTTCAGAGAAATCGGCCAAATCACACATCTCTTCCTCACTCCATAATGAACTGGCACTTTTACGGTTGTGTTTGCGGATTATTGCCAAGTTTGTGAACTTTATACAAAGAGATGGAAGAAAATTCAGACGGACTCTACCATTTTCTAACCACGGAGGGTGACAGTTATGATCTCATGGCTTCAAATAACCTTTTCATTGTATCGAATCGAAGCCCTGTGACTCAAAATGAAATCTAATTGTGAGGTTCCTGCTGATCTCCACCCCTCACCACCCCTATGTGAAGGAGGACACGCTAAAAGGGAGATTTGGCAGGCAGTAATAGGTTTCACCTGTGGGGAGGACACACATGCACACACACACACACACACACACACACATACACTATCCTCATATTTTACATTGATCCAAAGATATATTTTTCGTGACTGGGTTTGACATTGCGGAAAATGTTACTTATTAATACGCCTCTCTCATGAATGTGTTCATATTTATCTTAAACAATAGATAGTGAACAATATACATAAAATACTGCCACACATTCCAAATGGAGAGCATTCGAGTTTTACGGTCCATGAGTGGATGGAAACTTGGCTTCATATTCCAAACAGTGAGGAAGTGCGTGACGAGAGCTGGAGAAAGAGATGCGAGGGTATACAGGTGCTCCTCTCCGTCTCTGTTCCCAACGCCGCTAACAAATCCACACAGCTGGGCTGGATAATCCACAGAGACGGAACAGAAGATATACCATCAAAAAATAATTTAACAGAAAGGAAGATGGAGAGACCCCGGAGAACGCGCATCGATGCATCACTCGTCACTCGTGAGTGATGCATGCTGGTAGCCTGAGAGTAGAAATGCTGAGAATACCGTGAGGTCACTCTGCGGTGTTCTCATGTAACGTTCAGGGAACCACGGGACCACACTGGATTCGTTGCTGTTGGCAGTTATGCGACTAGTAACAGTAAGACAACCTAAACTCAACCTAAACCCGGTTCATGAAAGCTTTTACATTTGCTGTTCGAAATACCTCTGTACCTCTGTGATGCCTTTCATGTTTACGGAAGCAGCAGCAGCGGTTCATTTGGAATAAACAGAAGAAGAACTGGGTAGTTAGCATGAGCAGCGATAGCCACCGTGGCTGAACAGACAAAGAAAAGAGCGCCACCTACAGAAACTCAAACTCCATCAACAGAAAATCCAAGGAGAAAGACACATTAATCACTCAGAGGGAGGCTATTTCAATGTCAAACTACTGCTGTTTCTAGTCATGTCTCCTTCATAATCTTTTCATGGTAGGAAAAAATGTATGTCTCTCACTTTTCATGCACAGAAATTGCATTTCAAGACATCATGCTCATTTCTCAACATTTTGGGAGATCAGGCTCGGTTGTTCCTTAGTATAGGGACCCAAATGGAGAACGCTCTGTCCCCTTTGCTCTTCAGTCTAGACTCTGGTTGTCAATAAGCAGCACTTTGGGACTGATTGGGTCAAGGAATGATGAATGTCCTCACTTTTGTGTGTCAACAAGTCAAATCTTGACACCAGTTACCAGAGAAGGAAGATGGAAGGAAGATGTCAGATTGACAAATGAAAGGTTGAGAGTCTTTTTGACCTTTTTGGTACACCTTGAACTTTCCTTCATCAGTTATGACTCTTGTGTCAGGACAAAACTCATTAGCCTGTTACATCACGTATTTGAACTGTTTCATTCTTGTTGTACTTTTACTATACTATTCTCATGTAACATTGTTTTAATTCATATCTGGGATTTGTATTGGCTTTTATTTTTTGTTTTATTTGTTTAGCACTTTATACTGCCAATTTGAAAAAATTATGAATGCAGTTAAACCATGAGCAGCATCTGAGCATCAAGACTTTATCATCTATCAGAACATCCCATGATACAACCTGAAAGACGACATGGTATTGGTCACACACAATGGTATTTTTTTATTTCTGCCTTGCCTGATAGGGGACTAAAATCAAGGGCAAGGAAACAAAAGGAGAGCAGGCAGATTAGCGAGGTATGGCACTGCTAGCAGCCAGCGAAGGAGAGATGGAGTAGATAGAGACTCAGAAACAGAGTGAGGGCTTAATGTGAAATGAAGCTACAAGGAACTTCAGAGGATGGGAGAACAACGGGGAGATTTGTGTAGAGATTACTGGGGAATGGAGGAGATTACCAGAACATTACGGCCAGTTTAAGAATAATATGACTGTACCCTGAACCTTACAGTTACAATAAACTGAGAAAGAAACAAAGCAAAGGAAAATTAGGAAGGAAACGCCATGGCAGACTACGGCACAAATGACTTTCTCTTGGAATGGGAACAAAGATCATAGGTTGGTTTGATTAGATTTCAACTATATTAATGTAGCAGTAGACAGTTTTTAGATGATTTTCTTTCTATATTTGAGATAAATCCCAAGGCACACCTAAACTCACATAGCATACTAGTTGAAAAACAGGTTTAGATACTAGTTTAGATAGATAGTACTTTGGTTTGGGTATTCTGGAGAAAGGATTTGTAATTTTGAGGTTTAAAGATACGTGCCTGCTGCTTTGACACCCAGGGCTGAATAGGTTTCAGTTAAAACATATTCCGTTACAGACTGACAATAACCTGCAATCCACAGCTCCCTGAAACTCTGGATGGTAAACACTATACACTCTGCTCTTATCACAGCACTGCTTCATCACAAGTATGAGACATGAGCCCCTTGACTTCTTCGGCAAAGGGCCGACACAGTGAACCAGAAGGTGCTCAAAAGGTGCTGGCTCAATCTTGAGGTTGGGCTTTCCAGTCAGATGTCAAGTGCAACAGAGTTTACAGTATGCTGACACCCTGATGAAGAACTGCTGCCACAGCCGATCTGGGGAAACCGCGAATGCTCCAGCCAGATAGCTAAAGTGACAGAGCTACCCAGACACGACCGTCCCCACAGCTGTACGCCATATGAGCAGTGCTTGCCGTTCTCGCTGCTGCGCATGAACGCAGCACGCCCCAAGGCAACGCAACTCCGGTGTAGCGTGAGAAACCGGAGGGCCTATTTGCTTCCCTCCCCAACCAATAGCACACAACAAAACCAAATCAATACAAATCCAAAGCAACCGCACACAAATAATGACAAAACCAATTACTGAGGGCCTCCCTGAACATCTGGTCTGCACAAACCATTTGCAACATTCAGATCATAAATATAGATACATTTTTTATCTGTTTTAACTAATAAAGAAAAAAATATGTATGAGAAGTAGTCAGTGTGAGATGTACGTGTTGGATGCAGTAAAAACAGTCAGAGTGAAGCAGGTGTTGTACGGTGTGCAAAAACCAAAAAGGTTTACCCTGGCACCAGCCCTCTGGGGAGTGGAGGCCTTTGACTTCCCCAAGGGTGCAGCCTGTCAGCAGGCAAGCAACTGGGCAGGCAACTGAGACACAGTAAGAGACAGACCACTGCTGGGAGGACGGACGGCCAGGGCTGCCACAAATGTTAGAGGGTCAGACTCAGATTACCATGCACTTTCTGACAAGGATGTTTCTATCCAAGCTGCCTGCTTGATTTGCTGATGGTTCCTGGTTGGATCTCCATTTCCGTAGTTGCTCTCTGTAGATTGGAGACACATTGCATTTACACTTGTTAATGTGGCTACATGCATCTCTGACCATCTCCAGAGGTGGTTTTGGTGACTGGATCTTCAATGCATCTTGGGTACATTTACACCTCGTCTTGCTTTTATCTGTGTTTCTAAGTGACACAAAAGAGATGTCAGTGTGACTACCCTGGTTAGATAAATAAAATAAAATAAAATATGAATAAACTACTGTAATCCTGTTACATGAGATCCATTATCGCCCCAAGCCTGTTGATGTTACCCATATCACAGTGTAAAGCCTCCAAATGTCAATCTGCTGTTGGTGAACTAAAGCCATGATAACCACATGATGTCACACCAGAAGACTGATGCCAGGTTTCTCAGGGACTGGTCACCTACACAGAGAAAAGAAGATGTTAATTTCTCAGTTGGATGTGGCTGAGACATGTTTACGCTGATGCATGTACTTACACAAAATACACACACATGTACAAACACGGCAACACACACCGAAACATTTTTCCTTGAGTGTTTTTGGACAGAACTGCAGAAACACTACGGGGAGAAAAGAAGCCTGTCAACAGAGGATGCAAAGGTTGTTATCACTGATAATGGCCCCCTTGTATATGTGTGTGTGTGTGCATATGGGTGTGTGCATATGGGTGTGTGTGCATATGGGTGTGTGTTAGTGAAAGAGGATGGCAAAGGAATGCCAGCGATAGATTGAATGCTAGTGATTTTTGGCCCGTGCAACTGGCACCGGGCACCATCATCACTGTGATGAGGTGATGACAGACTAAAAGTATGTGTGTGTGTGTGTGTGTGTGTGTGTGTGTGTGTGTGTGTGTGTGTGTGTGTGTGTGTGTGTAAGCGGGGTGGGCTGGTGGGTAGGTCTAGAAAAAGAAAGAGACGTGATGAGTGATTAATATCTGACAGGCGGAGAAAACCACGGATTAGAAAAGAATGAATGAATTGTTTCTGTGAATCTGGCACAGAATCTGATGACCAAATGTTATTAAACATAAATGTACATCATTTTCCCATCAAAGGTATGGTAAGCTCTCTAGTGGGGGGAATGAATGCGCTCTCCTGTTTCTCAAGGCACAAGAGAACAAATTGATTTACAAATGAGGTACAAGAGAAAAAACTCCAAAAGTTGATCGTTCAATATTTGTTATCTGCGTCTATATCGATATCTGTGTTAACATTGTAACAAACAAGGACTTCATTTATCTACTTTAACAGCACCATTTGTTTTATTAATTTTTATTTATCACCCCAAATGTTTTACAGATCACACATTATGAAGAAACAATTAATTTGGGTAAGTAATCCACGGGTGGCTTCAGCTCTGCCATTTTGCTTCCCCAATTGAAATAAATGGGATGCTTGAATGAAAGTAAATCATGACTAAAGAAAATACAGCTCTGTTACTTCAGTGTTTCCAAAGAAAAGAGAAATTATGTTTTTCAATCCAATAAATCACTGTTAACAAAGTCAACATTGGAGCAGCAATTTTTCACCACTGCAGTTATGCAGCAGGACTTATAGGACAAATGGAGAGTAAAAAAAAAGTTTTATTCATAAATAATTCATCCCAGTCAGGTCGTATTAATGATATTGAACGTCTGCCAACTTGCATGTGCATCGGTGAACGTAACCACTGGCACGGGCTCAATATGTGTAGAGAGATTATTAGCTAATCTGTATTCACAAACTGTGATGAAGAGAAGAAGAGGGAGGCGGAGGGAGGGAGGGAAAGGTGAAGGAATGCCAAGTGGCGGAGAAGAAAGTAGGGGAAGAAAAACCACGAATCAAAGAGAAGGGGAGAACGTGAAGCTGTTTTCATCGAGATACCCTGTGTGAAATAAAAAGTGTTGAAATGAGAGGAAGAGAGAGGGAGAGTGAGCACAGGTAGAGTAGAGAGAGAGAGAGAGAGAGAGAGAGAGAGAGAACAGAGTTAGGGGGAAAGAGAGAGAGAGGAGATGAACGGAGGAGGTGAAAGAAGGAGAGTAGGTGTAGGAGGAGATGGAGAAGTGGTAAGCAGCATTCCTAACAGTGCAGTTACACACACACACACACACACACACACACAGGAAGAAAGAGAGGGCGAGGTGGGACGAGAAAAACAGTGAATGAGTAAAGGGGAAAGGAAGAGAGAAAGAAGTTAATCTGAAATCCAGATGCTTTAAGGACCAACAGCGGGTCAAACTAACACACACACACACGCACACACAGATAGACTCACACACACTCACAAACATCGCTCTCCATCCTCTCTCTCTCTCTCTCTCTCTCTCTCTCTCTCACACACACACACACACACACACACACACAGACTGGGACCTTGCTGGCTTTACAAGTCAGCAAAACATCAACAGGACTTAAACATCAACTGGATACTTTTTATGCCTCTTTTTCTTGTGAAACTCACTTTCCAGCCCGCAGTCAAGACCAGAGGACTTGTTTTTTGGGGGTTTATTTTGTAGTTGGGCTTTTGTTTTTATTGTTTTTTTGTTTCTGGAGGAATTTACAGGTGAGTCTCTTGTGGTTTCTACAAATAAGAAGTTCAAATGGTCAAATGTTCCCAAAAAAACAACAAAAAAACCCCAGAGGTTTCTAGGTTAGTTAGTTTTGAAGCAACTGTTTTTTCTTTGCAGTACTCTTTGGTATTCATTACATGACATTACATTACAGTCATTTGGCACTTTTATCCAAAGCGACTTACAAAGGTGGTAGTTGACATTATGTGGGGATCGAACCCACGACCCTGAGAGTCTCACGCTCTACCGACTTGAAAGATACGTCACACGTTGATGCAATTCCTCTTAAAGTTGTCACAAACTTTCCTCACAGTATACCCCACGTTGTAAAAGTCTGATTTATTTGTCATTGGCGTGTAGGGCTCAACAATTAACAGATGACAGATGTTTGAAACGGTGATTGAGTTCAGTTCATGCGCCTCAAAGTCGTCTTAAGTGTCGCCAAAGTGTTGCCAAAGTGGAATTTCAGAGACGCATTTGTCTTCACAGCATCAAAGGACCCTGTCTCGCTTTGAAATCGAATTTCATACTCACTGTCATGTAATTCACCAGGTGATTGACTTGCGCTGAGAGGGAAAATTAGCAGCAGCCGCAACTCAAGTGCTGTTTAGATTGACTGGCGAGTTTCTCTGCACTGTAGGTTTATCTACAAAGCAGCTGGTCATCACTAAGAGAAACTATGTAGATGTCATGTAGAAGCTTTCTTTATATATCATATATTTAAAAAAAGGTCTGAAAAGGTTGTATATAGCACCAAAAAAACATTACCATATGATTGCATCCAAAGTACGTCTGAAAATTCCTATCTTTATATTCCGTTTATTTATGAAGAGGAAATTTAACACCAAGAAAAAATCCTGAGAAATCTTGGCTGGTACCGTTGCTTACTCTAGCCACATACTTGAGCGCGTCTGTGTCTTTTTGGTGCGGACTTCAGCCAACACACGCCCAGCATTGATAGCTAGCTGGTTTTGCTGTGATGACACCAGGTGCGGTACCGAGCTCCAGTAAGCTTTTGCAAACCACGCTAGCACGGAAGGAAGACTTTGTATTGTGAGCCCATTAATCAGACGTTGACAGTATTTTTTCTTAACTGTTAATAGTACAGCAGCGTGCCACGCTACGCCAGTTGGGAGACGCCGCCTTGGCAGGTTTATGGGTTTTCTGAAAAGAATTTGTCAGGTGACCGGTGGAAAAACGCGACGTCTTCCAGCTAATTAATCCAATTCACTGAGAAGTTTTTTTTCTTCCTAAACCCGTGTTATTGAATGTAGAAGGAAGGTTTTCTTTCGTGACATGAGAGGACAAAAACCAGGCAGTAGTCCAACATTTTAACCCCATGTGAGTGACACATGGTGACAAGTTTTATAACACGCATAAAATGAAGCTTTCAAATCGACGTATAAAAACAAAGTGGACTCAATTTGCCCTTAGATGTCATTAAAAATGATTGGATTGGAGCTCATTGTGTGATGAGTGTAAATCAAATGACCATAAACCAGATGGTTAGAAAGCCAGTAGAGATTTTAGCATAATGCTCATGTCACATACAACCCTTGTAAGTCCAGCTTCAGTACTTCATGTGCTAGGTGAGTGATGCTAGAGGCCACAAAACGTTTTATTAAGGTCAAAATACGCGGTCGTCAAACAGAGAATGTGGCTTAATTGCTGAATAACTTCTTTGGAGACATGAGGTTTGCATCTCACAGGAGCAATAACACATAACCTATACTGTAAGACATTTCTCAGCGAGGTTATATGGGTAGCACATGATATCACAGACTTGCATGGAAAACATGTGGGAATCATATTGTAGTCCTCTCTTGACATGTGTTATCTTGAATAGGGCAGCTGTGACTTGGCTGCCAGTGAGCTTAAAGCCTTTGACATCAAGATGTATTGGTCTCATTCTGATGCTCTTAAAGGAATGCAGCGGGTTTTTGGTTTTTGTCCCGTCGGTCAGTTGACTCGTTATGTGATAAGAACATGGACACCAAAATCATCTGAGTCCCCAGTAGATCATTCACTCCGTTGCTCCATGTGTAACCGTTGTCAATTAGTCAGACTCTGGAACTGCCGTTTGATCATTTATTCTGATGAAGACAGAAAACACACTTGTCTCCATGAACTGGTAACCCTCAGCAGAGACTGGAATCTACTGCCCTTGCAAAGTCTTACCATTTACATAGAATACACCTCACAGTGTATGAAAACAAAAGGAAAACATGACTTAAAACAATTGTATCTTAGCACCACCTGCTGGACAAAGCATGAAATGTTACACTGCCCAGACAGTTGCTAGCTAAACAGTAGAATAGATTCACAAGATAGGCTACATGGAGCTACATACCTGATGAAGACAGAAAACACACTTGTCTCCATGAACTGGTAACCTAAATGTGTAACATAAATATATAATAGATTAATTTTCCCCAATTTCAAACAACAGACATAGGTCACGTGACAACAATGGAATGTGCAGCATGGAAGCTAGCCATTGTAACGTGGTGAAATTTAAAACTAAAAACATCTAGTATAACCGGTCAAAACTAACACAAATATTTTCTAGGTACGTAATGAAACATGTTAGACAGTATTCTCTACAAATTACAACTTAAATCAGACGTATATGGATAGGATTAATAAAAATAATGACAGCTGTTTTTCCGTGACAACCTACCCTCAGCAGAGACTGGAATCTACTGCCGGGGTACGGCAACACCACAGGGACAAAATCAATCAAAGTGCAGTGAACCAAAACTTAACATAGGGCTCCATAACAAAAATACATAACTAGGGATTGCTCAAATCAAATAAAATTCACATAAAAATAAACTACATTTTAAACTCTGTTACACCCACCCCCACTGAATTTAGGCGAATTTGAGCACCAAGTACACAGTATACACTTAAAGCACGGTACATTACAGTCTGACACAACACACTGGGTCTCCAAAATAGATAAACCAACATCAAAAGTATCCCATAAGGACGGAGTGGTATGAGAGTAGAGCTAATCTCTCAATCCAGCTACTGGTAATAGGGTGCCTTCTACACCCCACAAGACCCTCACATACTGCCTAGTACAAGCCCAAGAGAATAAATCAAATCCCCCATGAAAAGAACTCACATCTTAACGTCAAACCAAATTATCTGACCAATAAAGACATAGGATAAATGGCTTTGGACTCAATCAGTAAAAACTTGGAACATGGACTTGCAAACAGCCTGAACATTGAGCTTTGTGTCATGAACAACATCTTGCCTCGACATGGTCTGTATTAACCTGTTAACTGGTCTGATAAAGCGACCAAATCTAGACCTAACCTGGGTATGAGCACCGGAACAACCCGAGTGTGTGGGCGAACCCTGTCTATCAGTGGATCGTGTGTCTCTTGCTCTACCTGTCTGTGTCATAGTGTCACGTGAAGGGCCTATTTGCCCTTCGTGCACGGAAACGTCAGCATCAATGTCAGTGTCAGTTACTGGTCTATAGTCACAGGTCACAGACTGATCTTCCATCTGGTCTTCAGATCTCTCCGAGATGTTCTGAGGCACAGAGGCCATGCTGCTCATGTCCGTAACATCGGCTCGTGAAAGACTAGGTTCGGACAACTGAGTAATCCAATCCCGAGTCCTTCCTATAGAGTCCACAGGCTCTGGGTCAGTCAAAGGATCCTCACTCCTCTCAGAGGTCCTCTCCGCGCCCTCTCTCTCACCATCAACACTCGGAGTCGAAGACTGGGTCACAGGCATGGATGAGGCAAGGTCGGACACTTCACTTGTGTCAATCACAGGGAGAAAATTGGCCAGCATTAGCAGGTTCCTATGGACCACCTTCTCCCGTCCAGTAACTGTGTCGCGGATCCTGTATGTATGTGTCTCAGCAGTCAGGTCTACCACAGTGTAGATTGTTGACTCCCACCTATCGGCGACCTTCCTTTTTCCTCTCTCTTTTCTGTTTGCCAAGAGCACCCTGTCACCGACTTCAATATTGGATCCTTTTACTCTCCTGTTGTACAGTTGAGCATGTCTGTTCTGTTCTTTTGTGGCATGTTCCTGGGCAATGACCATGGCTTCACTCAGATCTTTAGTGAGAGACTCTACATACTTGTCATAACTCGTCACACATGAGTCACTCAAGACAGTTCGGAAGAGGACATCCACAGGCAGACGGGGAATACGGCCGAACATAAGGTAAAAGGGAGCGTATCCTGTCGTCTCATGGACTGTGCTGTTGTACATGAATGTCAACGTCTGCAAACGTCGCGGCCAGTCAGCTTTTGCTTCAGGTGTCAGCGCACGGATCATCCCACCCAGAGTCCTATTAAAACGCTCCACACTACCGTTTCCCATTGCGTGGTAGGGAGTCGTGTGCGATTTCCTAACGCCTGATACTCTGAGAAGCTCACTGATCAGCTGACTCTCGAAGTTTGCCCCTTGGTCACTGTGAATTCGTTCTGGGAACCCGAAGACACAGAAATACCTGTCCCAGAGAACCCTCGCAACTTGCTTGGCTGACTGATCTTTACAGGGAAACGCTTGAGCCATCCTCGTAAAGTGGTCTGTCACCACTAAGACATCGACTGACTTGTTCCTGGAATCTTCAGCCGACCAAAAGTCGATACAAACTAGCTGCAGTGGCCTGGTTGATGTTATACTTTCCAAGGGAGCTCTCCCCTCAGGTTCAACCGTCTTGCTGACTATGCACCGCTGACAGTGGCGCACATAGTCCCTGACATCTCTGTCCAGGTTTAGCCAAAAGAACCTCTGTCTGGTTAGGCTGAGGCTCCTGAACTGTCCCTGATGTCCTGCATCATCATGAACTCCCTTCAGAACCTCGTCTTTGAGCGATTCAGGCACAACATACTGAAACCGCTTTGCCTTGGAGATCTGGTCCCTCGAAACTCTGTATAGCACGCCATTGCTTACAGCAAGCTTCTCCCAGTGCTTCAAGTATCTCACTACTGTGACAGACTCTTTCACTCGTTCTCTCCGGGAAGGCCTTCGACGTCTCTCCACATAGTACAAGACATGGGAAAGGGTTCTGTCTTCCAACTGCTTATCACGGAGGTCCTTCTCTGTGTAGGTAGGTAAGGAGTCTTGCCCAGGTGGAACCAACTGAGGTAAGTACGACAGCGATGCCACAGCTCGGGCCCTCGAACCAGCCTCCCATTCGACGTGTGACTGTACCACAGCGGACACATCTTCCATTTCAATGGACTGAGCATGTATGTGTATGGGACTGCATGTGGACCAACCATTGACACTCACTGGAGTGTGCTTCTGACGACCACTGGATGACCGAAAGGCATTTTGGACAGAGGTACTTGACACGTCTTTGACCTGAGAGAGGAGACTTGTGTAGGGCTCTTCAAGCAGCCTGTGGCCCACACTGTTGACGAATGGCACACGGCTCAGGGCATCGGCCACAATGTTCTGCCGACCTGGCACGTACTTGATGTCAAAGTTGTAGCTTGCTAACTTGGCTACCCAGCGCTGTTCACAACAGTCCAGCTTTGGCTTTGTCATGATGTGAGTCAGCGGGTTGTTGTCAGTCCAGACTGTGAATGTGTGACCCTTCAGCCAGTGACTGAACTTGTCACAGACTGACCACTTCAAAGCCAGAAACTCCAAACGATGAGCTGGATAGTTCTTTTGTGACTGAGACAAGGACTTGCTGGCGAATGCGATGGGCCTGGCTCTGGTTTCACCTTCCTGGATTTGTGACAGAACTGCGCCGATACCATCCAGGGACGCATCTGTTGACAGCATGAAAGGACGGTTGAAATCAGGATGAGCCAGGACCACTGTGTTAACAAGAGATGTCTTCAACTTCTCAAAGGCCTGTTCCTGCTCCGAGGTCCAGCTAGAGGCATTCAACTTCTTGTTCACCAGTCTGTTCTTCCCTTGTTTCCCTTTTCTTCTCTCACCCTTCAGCAGAGAGAAGAGAGGCTTGGCGACAGCAGAGTATCTGGGGACGAAGTGTGCTGATAATAATTTATCATCCTAAAAATGACCTTAATCCCCATTCTGCGATGGGGTCAACCATAGGCTCCTAAGGTCGGCACTGTCATCTTCGCAATGCTCTCAACTTTGCTGGGGTCCGTTGACACACCTGATCATCTATTATGTGGCCAAGGAATTTCACTGACCTCCTGAGGAAGAAGCACTTCTTAGGGGCGCAACTTCAGGTGTGGCCACTGCAGTCTTCCGAACACCATCTCAAGGCGCATCAATGCAGTTCCTCATCTGGTGAAAACAACAACAAATCATCCAAATAGCAACAGTAGCTCAATTGTTCTGGTCTCCGAAATATGGCCCCTTTTTGCATAAAGCTCCCGGGCTATTTCATTGGCCTTGCGGAAGGCGGGTTGTTTTT